>LLCE01000098.1:0-153395 GCA_001414415.1 Hymenoscyphus repandus
GTGTAGGAATATTGCTGTAATTGGTTTGGGCGGTATGGTGCTGGTAACATTAAAGGCCGGAGACATGCTACAGGAGTCATTCCGACTAATTGGGGGTGCATGGAAAGGCGTTGAGGAGAGGTATAAAGGCGGTTGCATTTATATTAACCTATGGTATTATAAAGAATAAGACTGAACACACGAACAATATTGAAGCTCGTCACATACCAATGTTTTAGTACCGTGCCTGAGGAATTGAATTGTGTTCCCTCGATATACTAGAGGATCTTTTGTATGTGGAGCAGAGTTCTTAAACAGTATATCTAACTAGGTATCTTGTATATCCTCCTATTCAACAAGAATTTTAGTGAGGGTTTTGGCGATTGTCGCTTAATTATAATGTACTAGAATACTTTGGTTTCACGGGAGGTGCTCATTCGAGCAAGATCCAAACTACTGAATTCTCTAAGTTATCACCAAAGCTCATGGCACGACGAGCTAGGTGATTATCTGATTTATGGTAATGGTACAGGGATTGACGTGACATAACGCATGATGTCGAATCAGCAACGCTAAGCGGTAGAAAGACCTCGAATTAACAAATCGAAGCGCGAGATAAGATTCTAAATCTAGTAACTATGAAATACGGTACGTCTGAAAATACCGTGCGAGAAATACGACTGAAAGTAAGCCTGATAAAAGTTAGTGAATAGATTTTCTGAGATCAAATACTTTTGCACCTAGCATGGGGCCAGGGAAAGGTGTGAGGTCCTTAAGAGGAGAAAGCATCTCTTGCATTCCAGCTTTCGCTCGGAATGTTGGGAATCTATGTTGGTATCCTGAGTTGGACAATAATATCAAGATTAAAGGCGGCGGTAAGATATCTTCACAGTTGGGAACTCGAGCGCGTAATGGCTATGAAAGGATTAGAAATCCAATTAATACATGCTGCTAAAAGTCTCCAAACTGTCCTTGTTCTATGTACTGAAAATAAGTGCCTCCTTTATGATGCTTTTGATATCTGTCGTAAGTTCGTGGTCGTTAGAATCGTAAAGTATGTGTCGTAAATGGTCGTGATCTCAGCGAGAGCGGCACAAAAATGAAGAATAGATCTCGCAATGTCAAACCATACTACCATCCCTCTTCCCCATCCCCGCCCCCTTCATCTCAAAATTCTCCACCATGCTAACCTTTCCACCACCACTCGACCCACTCGCACTCCCATTCACACCCGTAATGCCTAACCCACTAGTCACCACATTCAAACTCGCAAACCCGACCCCCTTTCCCACAGGACTCGTCGGACTCCTCGTCCCCTCCCACGTACTCACCTTACTCAGTGTCCTCTTTCGCATCATCGCCATGATCCCCCTCTCCATCTCGTCGCCCCATTTGCCCTCTTCCACACCGTCTTCCTTCTGCTCAACGCGGCTGCGTTTGCGCTCGTAGACCCACCAGCCGCCGACGACAGCAAGGGTTATAGGGATTGTGAAAGCCCAGTAGATCCAGAAAGATTTACTTACTACTGGGTCGGGCTTGTCTGTGTTGGGTGAGGAGGATGAGGAGGAGGATTGGGGGGAGTCGGAGTTCCAGTTGAAGAATGTCATGGAGAAGACGGCGGCGAGGTAGGCGCCGGGGAGGAAGATGGCGCCGAGCAGGGAGATGGTTTTCATGGCTGCCGAGTCGCGCTTTGAAGCGTGGGCGAGGCGGCGTTGTTCGCCGGCCATTTTGAAGGATAATTTGGATTCTTTTTGCGCGATTATGTTGTAAAGCTAGAACCATGCAAAATCAGTATATTAAGAGGGCAGAGGGGCAAGATGCGGGTGACTTACGGCTGATCGTTGGATGTCTAGTCGTTGTAGGGTGGTGTAGGCGTATGAGTCGATACCTTGGAGTTTGACGCGGTAGAAATCTAGACGAGCGAGCATACTATTGTGCAATTGCCGCATTTCTTTCACATCCTTCTTCCCCTTCGGCAGCTTCTTCCAAAATTTCCTCATACTCGCCTCCAAGCCGCCAAGGATTTCGAGATACGCTTTCGGTCGTTTCCACAACACCTGACTATGACATTCCACCAAATCGATATTCACAGCATCTAAATCTACAACACCATTCTTATCCACATAATGCTGTTCCTGGTCCTGGATCTCCGTACGCATGGATACCGCATGCTCGATATGCCGTAGCCAGTCACGGGCTTCGCGTTGTTTGATGTCATTTTTGAAGGACACGTCGTGTGAGAATATTATAGTAGGGAGCAAAAGTGGGTGCCCAATCTGAAGAACGCAGGCTTTAAGATGCGCGATGCACTCTAGAATATCGGAGGAGGGGGTCCCTTTGCAGAAACCGGTTGTGACGGCGCGGTTTATGGAGTGAGAGAGGGTAAGTTCCCAACCTCGGGTTTTGCCTTTTTTGCGGACGTCGGATTTGCGCATTATGATTTCTGAAAGTGAAAGTTAGTGTTTGATGGATGAACACGTGGAAGATGGGTAGGGTTTACGGAGATGAGGGTCTTCTTCATTCTGATCCCATGCTGCCCAGAAGAAGGGACCGACGCAGGTCGTGCTTTCTATTGAGCGGTACGGGAGGTTCATAACTTCAACCATAGATTTATATTGTTGCGAAGTGAAGCTTATATGTTGAGGTGAGAACGTATCTGGGTGTTTGGCGTCTTTTTGTAATCTGTTCTCGCTCATCAGCTCATGCTCTCAGTCAAGATCTCATCTCACTCACATCAACCTCATTGAAGCTATTACAGTGACCCCTTCCGGTAATGGCGGAGGAGCAAATGCCCCCTTTTGGTGTAGATAGTTGTCAAAGTCATCGTCTGTTAACTTGTATTCTTCTACTGTGTTTCTTGATGGGTCCTGTTGCCCCATATCAGTCATCTCATCATCTTTAATGAATTTCACATGAGTGAAAGAGTGCTTACTGAGTATGAGAAGATCTCAAGAGATTTCGTCTCTTCTACCACACTCTGGCAATTGTTCACGTTCACTTGGAACATATAATCATCCATCTTTGCGGCTTAAATTTCTCTCTTGTGTTACCTCATTATCCCGCCGTTGCCTTGAGCTCCAATTGTCTGCTTACACTATCTAGCAACGCCAGTTATTAGACTCAAAAGTACCGCGACAGCAAGAACGATTGATGATGAAGTGAAAGAAGCTTTCAAGATTTCCGAGCAACATAAATCTGTCCCACGCCGTGTACAAGAAAGTCCTGCACCGCGATCCAGCCCCAACATTTGACGGCTTGGCCGGGGTCACTCCGAGGCCGATGCGGTCCCTGTCGAGTAATCTCCCCGCTTGTAACCCTGGACGAGGCTGATGCCAAGAAACGGTTTGGAGCGTGCGATTGGTGTAAAGTACGGTATACGGTGAAGGTTGCTGATTATTGGTTGGGATAGGTGAAGTGGGGGTCTTGTGCGATGCTTGTGAGAATCCAAGATTTGGCAGGTGGAAGTGTCGAGGCTGGGAATTTTCCTGTTCGGAACCTCGGGAGCCGACAGCTGTATGATTTGAAGCTTTTTCTATTGTGAGAATCTTCATCTATGTATGCAGAGCACATCGAGGTATATGGTACATAATGCTAGTATTATTATATTCAAGTAAATCTTACCCACGGGTGATGGGTAATGTCTAAGCTAACAAACTCCACGCTATGCTTCAAACGACCGATCCTTCCTTATAAAACAATTCTAAACTTATAATCTTACTCTTCCTTCCTGTCTTCCACCAAACCATCTGGTAAAATCGCTTCCAGAACGTTCAAGTTCCTCTTCTCCGTCACCATCGCCGCCCATCCATTTCGGCCTCTTGAATCCATCGCCTACATTCTGAAGCCATTTAGGGGTCTGGACTGTATCGATAGTATTCTTAACCCTATGGCCGAAGGCTTCGAAGAAATTCTCGTCTTCTGGGTCTGTTGATGAGGAGGCTCGTTGAGGATCAGCATTTGGTCTAGATCTTGAAGTTGACGATGTTGGTGACGGGCCCAATGCTCGTCTCTCTGCTGGAGGTACGGAGAGTGTCGGTGCAGTCCGATTGTTCGGGTTATTTGGAACATGTGAGCGCGAATTGCTACCTCCAAGTCGGCCAAGAGAGGAAGCACCTTGAAGCTCTCTTTCTATCAAATCTCTTCCCTCACGCCAAGACCCAGTACCGTAACCAGTTTCGTTCTCTTCGTCTTCGTCGTCAATTACGGATCCGAAGCCGAAGCAATTCCGTACTTTTCCATAAAGGTTGAAAAGAGTCGCACATACTGGAATCAAGACAAATGCTGGGAAAAGCCAGTTGAACCATGTACCGAGAGGTGTCAATTCGACGTATTGTCCCAAGAAGCCGAAGAAAACAGTTCTTTCGTATGTCGCCGGAAGTAAAAATGTGATGAAATTAAACGACAGAGGTACTGTAAGTTTGGCCACTTGCATCGCGTACCACATGGCGCTTTCTCCATGCGTATTTCTCCTGACCAGAGCGCGGCCTCTCCATACTTTGACCTCAGTGAGTGAAACTAGTGCTGCGGCGCACATATATAATATCCAAAAGGCTGCGATTACTTGACCGGCAAATCCAATTTGGCCGCGCTCTCCTTCTGCATGATGGACCACAGTGACCGCGATTATAGAGAAGAAAGGATTAATCAGTTTGATGAACTCTGACCATATGATGCAAAAAGAAGCCAGCGAAAGGACCGTCCCTAATAATATCCTAGAATAAGGGAGGACGAAGTACTTGTACAGATAACGAGTATATGGTGTCAAAATGGTCATGCGATCGAGTATCGAGGTGTTTGGCGAAGCCTCGCCCAATTCGATTCGTTTGGATGCTGCAGAATCCAATATTCCCTGGGTTTCTGTAGAAGCTTGCAGGATCCTATCCCATTCGTCCAACCATCGAGCTCGACTATGCCTGGCTCGGTCCAATTGTCTACTCAAGTCTGCCAAGTATGGCTCCGTAATAACATTTGGAACATTGACTTGTGGAGTCGACATTCTTCGTGCCAAAGTTCGTGGCCGTGACTCGGGCAGGTGAGAATCTTCGGCCAACTCTTCAATCCAATCACTGAACGCTTTCGCGGAGCCCGTCTTCTTTTGCGATAATACCGTGACCTGCGCCTCGAGGTCCTCCAAATCCTGAATGGCATCTTCCATCTTCTCGTGAACTCGGGCGGCCTTGGCTTGAATCCTTCTCAGCCTTCCGCTGATACTGGAGTTTCGGAACAGCTTCCTAGGTATTGCCACCAGTCCATTGCCCATGAGCGCAATGGCGAATATAAGACTCCAACAATATGCCAACGCCATGATGAGGCCTTTGAACGAAGTCAAAGACGCTCCCGAGGTGATAAAGAAATAGACTAATCCAACAGCAGCACTCCCAAATACGATTCCCTGGTACAAGGCATTTGCACGCAATGAATATATTAGTCGACTGCGTGGTTCTCGATATCCGGCGTCGGCGTATTCTTCGAGGATTGGGAGGATGAACCTGTGCTTTGGTTAGCCATTTCTCTATGGACGCCGGAAGTCCCCAAAAGGTTGTATCTATTGAGGATTCCGCAGGGCATCCGTACCATGTCAGCGCAAAAGTCAGCCAGTAGCATATCCTCCATGATACCAGCAACACTCTGTCTGGAAGCCATATCCCCCTGCTTGCGCTGTCCTCCGCTCTCGAGCTCGAAGCAAGATCTATTGGCACAAGTAATATGATACTAGCAGGTAATCCAAGCGCAAAGAATATCGGAACTGTAAGATAGGCTGGTGTCGTTCGTAGAGGCAGGTAGTGTCGCAAGATCAGGAGAACTAAAAGTACAATCACGAGTAATGCGCCCAGCGTGAAGACCGTCGAGCCAACGGCGGATGGGTTGTCTTTCATGACGGATACGGTGGAGTGGAATTTCCCATCGAATGGTATGGGCACGCGGTCGAGGTATTATATCCAAGAGAGTAGAATTGCGTGGTATGAGGCTGGTATGAGGCTGGTATGTTCTTGTCGCAACCATTCGGGAAAGACGGGGGTTGAATTGGTGATGCTCCTTGACGCAGCCCAGGGGTGTTATTAGCTACAAAGTGGGGTGTTTATATCAGATATGTTCTCCTTTTGCCTTCCTCAATAGCCACTGTAAGATACATTCCTATCCGTAACCATCTCTGGGTTGAAATCACGGTGAATCCTATGTCCATAGATTATCCCAATATGGAGCATCAATGATCCCAAAGGTAAGGAGTTGGAGTATTTACCAAGGCTATTTGCAAGTGAAGCTCACTGCACTAGCGTGACCGGAATTCTGCCATACCCACACAAATTCACGCCGCCTCGACACCCGAGCTCCTCTAGGCAGAATATCTTCAATCTTTGACAACCTCAAATCGAGTCAAAACCATACCATGGAGCCGAACTCTAATCCCTCTTCTATGGATGAGGGGTCAAGAGCAATGGAACAAGTAGCGGACTCGGTAAATGTACTAAGCTGGTCAGAATTAGGTGACTTCTTCGATGCTTACGAAAAGTCAGGACAGTCTGATCCTCCTGCCCGCAATGACGATTCTTTGACATTGATGGAGTCATTGGAAGGATACAATAGCATAATGCCTGTTATCCTTCCAGGTCCCCAAGATCCATCTTCTACTTCTACAGTCGATGGGAGCCTGGATGGCATCTTTCAATCGACAGCAACCGCAGCTCTTGATGGTGTAAGTGAGCAAGTTGCAAAGGGCGATTTGGCCACAAGAGAAAAGCGAGCGACTCCCCTGGCATGGTTTCGACACTCTTCAGATATCATAGTCACAGATCAACCATCAAAGCGCCAGCGATTTGATTCACTTCGAGAAAGAGTTGCATTGCAGCGAAGGCCTCGGGACTCCAAGAAGAACAGCCGTAAGTTGACACACCCCCTCTTCGTTTCCATTTTTAACATCCTTCAGGCGCATCAGTCTCAGAACTGTTTCTATCACTTCAAATCAGCGCCGAACAGTTTGCCCACCTTCAAGATGGTGCAAAATGCTTTATGTTGAATGAGAACCACCTCGAGCGACGCGAGTGTGTTGGAACTGCGAAAAAGGTTAACAATGTTGCCATACAACAAAAAATGATCGCATGCGTCGAATACTTCCTCCTGAACGAGGGCTGGGGAGAACAGTGCTGGGGATTGTTCAGCGAAGGACATAACCAAAGCAATATTCACTGGCCTGCCGACAAAAACAAGTAGGTTCACTTTCCTTCGCCTGTTTCTCGCCTTGGCATCTGGCTATACTCTCTGATTACATTACGAGCGCACATTTCATCTACCACTTTTCGTGGGTCTCCATGCTAAATTATTTCAGGATCATAGCTCTTGTTGCGCCGCTCCTAAGACGAGCAGTCACCAATGAGCGAGCCCGCCAACGTCGACTCGATGTAAAGAGGACCCGTGGTTTGTCTGCAGACACCAGTGAGGGATCAACTTCAAGCACTATAGAAGCCAGCGAAACGCCGCCAGAACCATCGCCACTTTCGTTAGATCATCCACGAGGTGAGAAGACCATTACACGATCTGCCACTCCTACAGCTCTCGATGCTATCTTTCCTCCCACGCAATCTAATCACAATTCGAGTCAATTCTTCAGCGACATCAGCTCGGAACCCAGTCCACTAATGACAGTGTCAGCGGTTAGCCCAATCGGAAACAAGGACAACTCAGGACCTATCTCAAATACAGTGGAGTTGATGTCGGCCTTCCCACAGAACGGCTCATCAAGCGGATGCGACTACGACCAAGAATCAGTCCAGATCTCTCTATCCCAACAAAGCTATAATGCACTTTCAAATATTGCTCTTCTGTTCAGCATTAACATCCTTCGGCGTAATCGCAGGATCTGTCCTGAGTTCACCCTAGCGCATATTGATTGTTTTCGATATTCGCAACTCTTATTTCGAATCCAGGAATCGCTGTCTGATGCGACCATTGTTGTTAGCAGAGTCAGAGCCTTGGGCCCTGATGGCTTGGTTGTTGTTGCAGATGAGCAGGGGTGGGATGGCCTGGTTGGGGATGTGAAGATGACCGAGTGGATGGATGGGATCGTCAAGGTTATCGTTGATGTTACTCAGGCAGAGGCAGTAGCATGATGCGGGAAACATAATCCGAGGGTTGTCTGAATGGAGAGGAAAGTATATTACTGATCAGTGTGGTGCGCCGGTCGTGTTCAAGCCTACGACATGGGCAGAGTCTGCTGGTCAGTAATAGCTGAGTCGCCTATGACGATCGCTAGACTAGGGCACCAATACCTGTATAAGGTAAATATAGACGGTTCACGCCAAATGGTGATGTATTCAGGCTCGTATCTTTAACGAGTCTGCACCGAATCTTGATAACGTCGTTATTTGACATCACAGGCTGACCTTCCCTAGCGTACTATATCCTTAAATCGAGCCGACTTTCAAGTCATTGGTGGTTCGCTAGCTCGTTACAAAGCAAGCAGTCCATCAGAACTTCCATCTCGATTTTTTACATACATACATGAGACCGAACAATTTCGTTACTTCCCGTCGGCATCATCACCATTTCGAAGCTGTGATGTTCTCAAAATGGAGATTTCAACGTGAGTCACTAACATTAAGCCACAGCAGTCTAGTGACCTTAATATCACACTGTTGAGCTGTCTGTAAAGTCAACAATTTGCTTTCAGCCGTCTTCAGGGCCTTTCAGGGTCGAGGCAAATTGCGGACATGCGTAAACCGCATGTTGATACTATATGCGGGATATCTGAAGCCTTTCGATGAGACTTGAGATCGACATACGTAGCTGTTAATATCACGGTATTGTAGAGGTGAGACTATCTGTAGGTCTGAGCGGCAGGGCTGAATGCAGGACTAGCCGTCCTAACATCGTCTGCCTGAAAAGCCCAAGCGAGAAGCATGTTGGCTTCGATCAGCTATTTTTGTTATTTAGAGCGACAGAAGATTTCCTATTGTTATCAACTAAATCATAGTCTTATCTCATGTTGGGTATCGTTAGTCATGTAAAGGGCATGCCGCTGGACAATCAAATATTCCTCTACTGAATCTTAGTCTGTGTATCACCATTAAGAGATAGCTTGCTTATTTAGTCAATTATGCCCACATCGCAATACTTGAGTTGCAGAGAATATTACATTACATATAAATTTGGGTAGTAACTGTGATATGCCTGATATCTTAGTGTCGAGTTTACTATATTCTCGGTCCGGACTAGGGTCAACGAGGATACGATCTTGTCTTCTTTGTCTTACACTACTCGAAGTATGTCCGAAACCTGCTTATGAAGAGTTGCGGCTCCAATTAGGAGATTGCAGTCCAAATAATGCTCAAATTATTGGTGAGGACTTTCGTAAAGGTGTTACGATTAGGCACCGGTGTTATCGACTCGAGTCCACATGCTGCCATGAATTCCGTGATCCCTCGGGTATCCTTCTCGGATCCCTTCGGCGCAGAGAGGCTGGAACTCGAAGTCCTGTAGCAGTCATAAAATATTAGAATATTAGAGCATGTCGCCACGAGAATCGTTTGGTATGGGCGGACGTTGGCCCTAGGAGAGTCATCCGTGGCTTGTCTAGTATGCCTGCTAGAAACACAGAAACCCATCCTGCGAATTGGTCATGACTTATTCTACCTAATAGCTTTCAAGATTGATATCAGCGCTACAGCAGTCGACTTCATTTGTTCCATGATCTGCGTAATACAAGATCAAGGGAGTATTTAGGGTGGTTTTGTTACGCATCTATCGTACTACATTTACCATTCGCACTTGATTGTCCTCTCCATTCATCATCCCCTTTCTCTTAGAATAGAAGCCGTAATCTGTGGATAGAGTATTCAATTGCTTCGATTCGTCGTACATATCCAAATCGTCCTCGTCCCAGACTACCATCCGTGTTATGACGCGAGGATAACGCACATTTCCTCTCTGGTCAAACATGATTGAATCAGCAACTATCGAAAGACGCAGGGCATCCTCCAGAAAGATAGCCTGTTCTTTAACACTCTATGCATTATCACTGTCCAACAAAGGCTCAGATGAAAGTTCCATCACCAGTACACTGTTGGCGTTTTTCGTCGGGAATGTCATCGGCCATACCATCAGTCTTGTCGTTCATTGGTTCGGATGTAGTTAAAAGGGGGGGGGGCTAACTGGAAGCGTAGCCAGCTTCTCCTCTTGAAAAGGATAACGTGAACTACTGTTACCAGACTTCGGATGCTGAATTAATATCTGAGCTCACAAAGATGTGTGTATTTTCATGTAATATGACGATGTACGATTAGGAATTATAGAGGGGACTTTGGGAAAGCAAGCAGGACTGGTGCTAACGGTATTAAGCCACTATGTCTGGAAATTAATCGTATGGGTCTCCACTATCATTATTTCCGACCAGTAGGCACAACTCCGACTCTTCTACAGTACTAGTCAACATACACATGCTGCGGCGAGTTCCTCCGCCTAACATGACTCTTTTACCTACTTTACGAAACCTAGCCATTTAATGGCCGCCTATTTGTTTAGTCTATACTTTTGTTTCCGGAATATTTAGAATATTAGATATTAAAAAAGATTATAGTCAAAGAATACGACAGATCGCTTCAACATAGGAACAACTACCTAGAGGCTAGAATTTTGCCATGATTTATTCAGCGAGTCGCTAATTTAACAATATTCCGAGGGAGAATGGCATAACATCCGTGATATAAAGCCTAACGATTCTGATAAAATATTGTTCCTATGAAGCCACGTCCATCTAAGAATGTTTATTACTAATACTAACTTAATTCGACGCACTCGCCTCTATTTAGAGTTAACATGCTATCAAATTTTAAAACGGAAACTTAATATCTTGAAATAACGCGATTTATCTGCGGGAAGTTTGACTGAGAGAGTTCTCTTTTTGCCGACAATGATTCCCCTCAAATACCACCCTCTACCAAGATCACAAGGCTTTTATCTCCTTCCTTACATTCCCAGAATAAGTAACTTCCTTCAGATGCACACCTCCATTAATTCCATACCTCCAAACAAGATAGCCCCCAACAGTAGCCAAATTCCCAAAACTCGCAGCCCCAACCATCGCCCTCCATCCTAGAGCCTCCAAACCACCTTGACTAATTCCCGCAGCAACTCCCATGGCCGTTCCAAACACACTCCAATCATCCACCTCCAACTGTCCTTTATTCTCCAATATCCGCCACACTCGCTGCTGCCATTGATAGATATCTTCTCCCCACATTCGCCGCGCCGTCTCGAGCGCGACGACGCCCATCCCGACCATGGTGCCGGTGCCTGCGGAATGCAAGAGTACAGGAATTGTGATACGCTCCATAAGGGGAATGGCAGCTAGGGATGCAGATTTCGTGAAGTAAAGTTTGGGGAGGAGGAAGAAGGGTGAGAGGCCTGCGCCCGTCTGGGCACCGCGGTGCAATATATGTGATATTAGCATCGGTTGAGACATTGTTTGGTCCTCGACTTTGGGTTGGTGGGGCCAAAAACGGGAAGCCATGATGGAAAATGAGTTGTTTAATTGGGTGGATGAGCCTTGAGTTTGTTAATTCTCTAAGTGATGAGATAGGACGGCGACTTTTCTTCAACTGAGTGTTTGGTTATTGGAGAGTCGTTGTGAGGGGATCTTCCATCATAAAATACTACTCGCGCTATGATAATTTCGTCTGAACGAGTAGGGAGCAAGTTCGAAGCTGTTTCCTAAAGTAGAGTTGCGAAGAGAGAACTTCTGGCCGCCATTCAAACAGTACCTTCGGCAATCTAGTGTAACTGATACACGCGCGAATACAGGTCCACTATGTTGGTCAAAAATTCACTGATTGTGGATTTCTGATCTCTGCAGTCTTTTAAGAACTTTGCGATGCGTCCGGAATAACTCCATCCGTTCCGAAGGTCATCAAGCAATAAGTCTTTTAGTAGCACCGAGCAAGTGCGTCGAAGAGCGATCTTGGACGAGCGAATAGTATTGCTCGCAAAGGTTCTGTGGTCAGCATGTTCCGGCTCCTCGTCTGGGCGCGAGGTTGTCGCTTCTGTATTGCTTTGACCTCATGCTGTAAGGTTGCAGCACCTTCCGTCGAAACAATTATTGTTTGGGTCCTCAAGAACATCCTAAGGATAGAATGGAAGACGATTCCGTGAGCGTTAAGACCATTTTCTGCCAATATTATCGTAGAATATCTTTTCAAGCCGACTATGGTCAATCTATTCTACGGTGACAAGTGAAGTGGAAAATAGGGCCTGCCAAGTCATGCGAAGTCCATATTCCCGATAATTTACTAGGTGGGAAGCGAGAATTTTTCACATCATTGAATTACAGATACCCAGTTTCCTTCTGCTCAAAGAATGTGCAGAAGAAGTTCCCGTTTTCTAACTTTGAACATTAAATTGCATTTGCTTGCCTCGCAAAGATTTATCCCAACTGATGATGCTCTCATGCTGTGAAACTGTGGATATCGTAACCGAATTCGATCCTTTCTGGATAGTCATCTGGATTTAGCCTTTGGTTTTGGTGTTTCGTGGCCGGTCGGTAATATTGCGTATATTCAGTGTTCGAATAAATAGATCAACAATATCCACGTGAGATTTATGATGAGATGAAATTCAAGTTGTGGGCGCTAATCCATATAAGTCGACTAAATCCAAGAGGGAATTCGCGTGTAGAAAAATCCCTGATGAATCTTGCAAGTTCTTTTATGAATAAAATTTCAGGATTATACGTCACCAACCAGCCAGCCGCTTTAAAGTACACAATACCACTCTGTGTTCTCCTAGTCACAATTTCCCCGCTCTAGATCATTCATCATCTGTCCCCCAAGTCATCCCGCCATTCTCCAAATACGCGACTTCCTCTTGTGTGCTCTCCCTTGCGATAAACCGGTTCCTATGCGGATACCTTCCGAACATCTTCAACACATCCAAGTGCCCATGCATTGGATTTAACGTCGACACGCAAGTATCCAGTTCATTCTGCGTGATCTTGCCCTCTGCCAACTCCGTCTTCATGTACTCCAGCTTCCGATGCCAGAGTCCAATCTCATATTCGCCGTCCATGAAATCCTCAGAGTGGCAGAGTGTCAAAATGATGAATTTGAGCTCTAGCCAGGACATTTCTTTGTGCAGCTCAGGATGAAGCCTGATCATCTCTTTTGCTAATTTGAGAGCGATGGGATCGGCTTCGAGGTAGACTCGGCGAGTGAGGTCCCCACGCCATGCATTGCGGGTGATTTGATCGAGCAGGACAATATCTGCAAGGGTTTCTCGGAGAGGCGTTGTTTTGGTGACTGATGGAGAATTGGCAATGAGTGCTTCGATTCGAGGAAGGTGAGCCCGGCACACAGCGTCGAACTCGCGATCGCGGTCGAAGTATGCTGCGAGGAATTGTCGGGTGGTCATTGTGTTGAGGGGTTTGCATCTTGCAAGCCAGGCATCGAGGATATCAGTATTTGACAAATCCCTCTCTGTTTGGGCTAGATCTTCCGGTTGACGTTCCAGTTCTGGCTGAGCTGGCCGCTGTACCTGTAATTGTTCTGGTTCTATTGGATGTTCTGATCGTACTTGTTCTGGCTTTTCACCTTCCAGCTTTCTTGGAGAGAGTGGTCCGAGAGCTTCCACAGCTTCCACTGTCATAGGGCTCTTCGGCCAAGTGTGCTTGCTATTCTCATTGTATGGTTGAAGTGTAATGACCGCCATGACTTGCTTGCTTGTTGTATGCTCCAAGAAGATTTGATACAATAGATTTGGTTGCAGCAATGATTATGAAGTAATACGAGTATTCTGCAAATCAATTGATTCTCCAATACTTTTATACAGGCCAGCATATCTATTGCTCATTATGTTAATCGGGTAGCAATTTGATACATGGTTGACAGGGGCAGTTGAAACTTACTGGTGTCGATCTCAACTCTTCCCGACTTCGCATCGCTAATTTTTTTTTTGATAAGAATATAGAATTATGGAACACAATCTGGTTTGTCCTTGAGGATCGCATCGCAACTTCGCATGGAACTAAATTAGCCGAGGACGCTTGGGCGACATTCAAAAGTTAGGGCAACTGCCTTTGGTTTCTGAAACATAACCCGACGTCTGTTGCAAGCTTCTCAAATGTCATTAATCATCTCTTAATTGTGAGAGCTCTGATCATTTGCAATAAAAGTGCTTCGGAATGGTACTAGAAGTCTTCAATCCTGAGATCGAGTTTATCTTTAGCGGGAAGCGCGATGATCATAGAAAGCCACAAACACCAACTTTTCATATGAAACAGCGAGCAAACCAGAAGTGAAAAATGACGGAAAACCGGAAACAAAATCTAGTGTAGTAAATGTGTAAGAGGTTGAGATATTTGAGCCCACGTGATGAAATTTTACCCTTTTTATCTCGTATACAGCTACTCGTAAGCACTCTTAAAAATTGGCGGAAAGACGGGTTCTTTCAGATAATTGTATTGAGTATGCTGATAGATCTCATTTTATCTAACCGTTTATTCCACTGCCAGAGCCCTTTGATGTTGTGCAACAATGGAGCATCGAGGAGTCTGCTGCAAATTGATTCGAGTAGAAAACATCGTTAAACAAGAAATCTTATAGAAACCAGTAGACAGATTCTTGAAAACTAAGCTGCCAATGCATATCCAGGGCAGTAAGTTAATGTCAACCGGTTGCACGATCCCGAGGTTATACGTTATATTTTTGTGGTATTGTTTTAGGCATGACGTGTTTGGATACTTCAAGAGCAAAGACCTAGAGGAGCTCAATCTTGCTAACTTGAAATGACGAACGATGAGGGTCCCCTACTTGCTTTGAAACACGACTGCTACCAAAAAGTACATTTATCATCATCCCGAGCTATCGCCATTCCTGTGTTTAAACTTTGATTCGATTCGAGTGACTGATTTATCTTTGTATAGAAGCAGAGGGCTCTGTAGGTTAAAATTAGGACGGTGGGGTATTATTCCGAGCCTTATCAGGGTATGAGATTTAGTATTGAGGATCCCTGGGAATATAACCGTTCACCACAATCGTAGTTAATCCTTAATATGTTGGACTAAATTACCTACAAGACCTTTTTTCAGGGGTGTTGAGCGCCAATAACAATTTACAAATGTCACATAATAGCCAGCCATACTTCGGCAAGCATCCAACGAATACCCTCAATGCCACTCCGCTCATTACAACCACGAAGCGCACAACTTCGAAGACAAGAATCATAACATCATCGAAAATGCCCGTAATTCCTGAAGCCTTGAAATTCTGTAGCGGAAAGGAGAGGCACCCTCCTTCTAATGCCTACCGCTGTCACCCCCCTTTGTTGCGAAACGAGAATCTTACCAAGCCAATCGGAGTTGAGAATGACAAAATCTCTGACGCCGACGAAGAAGCCGATGATAACCTTGAGGATGCCCCAGATGTAGGACTTTCATCTGATGGATCACCAACTAGTGTTAAATAACAGCCACAAAGGCTCCATCATTGCTCTCCTTAACAATAACGTGTTTCAATTGATCTGCTTCAACTGGGTTGGCGGTACTTATTACTGCAGACTTCTAATTTTCAACGAGTCACATATCAGGAGACAAATATCAAATATAGCTCCAACTTATTAAGGAATTATTTAGTCATGTAACGAGCTTTGGTCGGTTGTCGGTTTTGGTTATTTGAGGGCCATTGAAATTGTCTTACTTCAGAGGTTATATCAAATCTATCCAAACCATTTCTCACATTGAGATCATGGGAAATTTGAGAATTTTGTCTAAGACACAATTCATTAGATTATAGTATCCATGAATTCCCTCGCCTCCTCAGCCTATTGTCTCATTTGCAGACTGAGATCCCGTCTTCCTTCAAGCTTCCCTACACGTCTCCTGCCAAAACTTCTACCTCCTATCACACAACTGGTCAGGTCCTTGGTAAACCTCGACTTCCACTTATCCACATGTCGGAATTTTACTCTTCGGTGCTAACCCACTATTTTCATATATCCATTTCCGAGCTACTAATACAATACCCACACTGCCACATTAGGTTTAATGTTCTCCAAAGTCTCGAAATCATCTCTATCAAGCTCCAGGGTATTTAAATGACAATAACACTATATTCCAACATCCAAAACCCTAGATCACCCTCAACAATATCTTGAGAAACGAAAAGAGCCATGACGTTGTTGATGCTAAGCCATTTCTGAGGTGTCCCTCGACCTTCCCTGATACGAGATTCGACATATTGTGGCATTGGATCACATCGGTTCCTGTATTTAAAAAGCAGCCCATCTGGATTCATTTTAACCATTCTACTCGTGGGTGGAATCTGAGATGACGCGCAAGGATGCAGGGAGATCCTTGAGAGATATTAAAATTGCTGCGTGCCTTTCTTACCATGGATGATGTAAGGAATCTGCACTGCGGTGTCGACTATCCTCGAAAATATACCAAAGATACAGTTTTGAAATTTAAATAAAGATGTGGAGAGCTAGACGTTGCTGTCTACCATTAGAGGTCATGCGAGGGAGATTGCTGTGGAAGTTGGGAAGGAAGAAGTAATGAAGTAGTTTATTATGCTGAAAGGGATAAGGGCCATGTATTGGTCATCGGTATTGTATTTAAATTAATGGGTTGAGATTCCCTGTTGTATGTATTGATGGGAAGACAAGCGAGATGAATTATAACATGCACTGACTTTCATTCGATAATAATGGATTACTAGGGAAACAACGATTTTATTCTAGACAGTTTGCCAATCTCACCCTACACATAAGTATATGGCACATTTAAGAGATGCTGAGCCCCATAGCGCAATGGGCTGTTGGTTTAAGTTGTTAGTTTCAAGGCGTTCTCTTATAGAGTTTATATTAGCCTACTCGGATTTACAGTAGCTTATTGTACGTGTGGAGCATTCTCCAGATTCTATAACACAGTATGTGCCCTATAACAAGACATCTCCCATCCTAGGAAAATGCTTGGAATACATATCTTAAAAATCTCGATTCCACTATTGTTACTCTAATGCCTATGTTAACGAGCCCTTTAGCTTCACAATGGCACAAACCTTCACAATGCGGCACCTAACTTTTGAACGACAAGTTAGCTGTTTTAATTTAGCTTTGAACTTTTGCTTGATTTGTCTTTTTTTAATCTTGCTTCCTGTTCCCAGTCTTTGTGATATGTTGCAGGCAAGAAAGGCTGGACAGAAGGCTGAATCTCAAAACAACTATCTGTGTACGACAACAACCCCAAAGGGGTGTTGGTGGCCTCGAAACCGAAAAAATAAAAACTATCAATCTTAAATCCGGCAAGAGTTCTTCAAAAAATTGAATGGCCTCATGAATTATATGGAAGACGAATGATAGAGGTTGATATGCGGGGTCTTCGTATTATATATATTCAAAAAATTATCTCAAAGTTAAGAATCTCCTCTAGGAGATCCATTTATATGTTACAACGCCAGCTTTAACATCCATCTATACCCATAAAAGCAACCCAGACTCCGATATCCATGCATATCCCCCCCTATTCACCACCTCATCCATCTTCAAAACCGGTTGCGCCAGTACTAACCAATTACCCAATGCAAGAACAAAGACAAAAGTGGTAAGCCCATGCCAGCACGAACAATATCTGAATCACCAAAACCACCCTCTCCGTCTCCTTCTGCCCAACTTGCCCTCTCGTCCCCACAACCTCCTTAGTTCCCTCTCCCTCTCCTCTCGTCCCGTCTCCCAACTGTAAGCCTCTCCCCTGTTCCCCCTCTCCCTCTCCATCTCCTCAAACCTCGCCTTCCTCACATATCTTTCTGTCCTCGGATCTAGTACATACGCATCCCTGTCCCTCGGGATAAACTGCGAGTGTTTATCGCGATTCAGATACATGTACAGGGGGTGCGAGTAAGTGTTAGAAGCGTAGGGTTGGGGATTGTTGTAGTATCGAGATGAAGTGGAAAAGGGGGAGGAAGGGGACTTGGGCTCTGCGTCGGCCATGGCGAAGAGTGACGTTTTGGGGTACTTGGAGCGGTGGATGGGGTAGTAGTGTCGTGACGAGAGGCCGAGGCACGTGCTGGACACGGGATCAAGCGAGGAGTGGATCTGATGCCGAAGTTCGGGGGGAAGCGAGTTGAGGTTGGTCTTGGCCCTACGACTTGATGATGACTTTGATTTCGAACTGTGGTGTTTGGACGAGCGCTTCTTTGAGGAGTGGTGTGATGAACCCTTGGAATCGTGTATCGACGGCGCGATATATGGCGTGTAGCTGTATTGATTATATTCTAGAGTCACGACTATCAGTCTGGTGGAAGTGAACAAGGCTGAGTAATACTTACCCGGCGTAGTCGGATAAGTATATGGGTAATAGTAAGAGGCCGACGCTGGTGTTGCGTAGGTATCTCGACTGCGACGACTTGAGCTGGAATGATGGTGAGTTCTACGACCGTGGTGCTTGCGCGGGTAGTTTGACGAAGAGTGGATGTTGAAGAGAGCGCGGAGGGAGAAGGGGGATTTGTGGTTGCGTCGCATCGCAGAATACGTGGTGGCTGATTCACAGGACCATCTGAACCGAGAATGTAGAGCTTGCAGCTGAAACTTGAAAAGAAAGTAAAAGTTGGGGAAGAAGTGTGTAAAGGTAGGAAAATGGGGAGGGGGGATTTGAAGTACTCCGGACTCCTAGTCAATGATGTATAGGAGGCGGCGTTGGATGGAAGGGGAGGATAGAGTGGAAAAGAGGAGAGACATCTTTCACAAACCCTTCTCAGCGGTTGCGGTCGCAAACTCGCAAAGCCTCCATCACAAACATCGAAAATGGATCAGGCTTACGAGGGGCAAGCAACACGCTCTGCCTCAAAACTCGTAATTCAGGTCAGCAAACCCAGGTCACCCAAGAGACCCATTCGAGCGATTCCAACAATGACATTTTCCATGCTTTTTCCCACCCACACTTTGGATGTTGAAGACTCTGCGGTCTCAGATCAAAGTTCAGCCAGAAGCCTATCAGCTGCTTGTTCCGGAAGAGGCGTATGGAATGTCCATCTTGAGTGGGAACTTGCGGGACTGAGGGGAACTTGGTCCTGAACATCCGGATCGGTACGAGCAACCACCATAGCTGAGCAACCATCAAATGATGTCAAAGAGTAAATGCACAAATCAGCGATCAAAGTCGCCTGATCCAACCAGAGCAGTCCATGACTCTTCCGCCACGGGGCGTACTCAGCCTCTTGGTGGTCCTCGTGATCGATGTTGGATGTGATGAGACATTGCCATTGGAAGACAGAACAGTTATGTTGGGCCTTTGAGGCGCGTGACTGGATGGTCTGACACTCACGTGAGCGGCTCATGATTGTGCAGATAAGGCCCTTGTCCAGAAGAACAGATGCGATTGTGAGAAGCAAGAAACATGCCCATATATTGCCAAAGAAAATAGATGGGGAAATGTAAATGAGGAGGTGGTGGGAAACCAAGCAAAGAGGAGTTGGAAGTGGTTGTGAGAGGGGATGGGTGTTTTATAGCTCCCTTCCTCCCGTCAACGCTCCTTCTCGCAACGACTTGCTGGTGCCACGTCACACTGCCTCTATGCACGACAACACAAAGATCTTATGCCTCGAGTGTAGCATAGTATGGCAGGTAGGAATGAGTGGACGCCCGATCTCCATACATGAGACGATCCCTTTTGGCGCAGTCGACGACATGGTTCATCAATCCCACTTGGGTGCGAGTCTAATCAGACTCGAAGAGACGGAGGGACCAAGAGACAAACGAACTTTGGTCAAAAGACCTAGCAATATAAACATTTTATTGCTTGCCATGAAGCGACTGTCTGGGTATCTAATATATACATAATCTCGTTGAACCAAGGGTCAAAACCTGAGCCAAATGCAGCACTTGCCAGCTCAAGAGACGCTCCCATATCCCATCCGCTTTTAAATACTTTTCCACGAAATTTTCCTTTGTTTATTCCCTGCTCCTTATAGTCTCATAAAACTTTCATCATTGAAATTTCGTTGCTGCTGGTTGTGGAAGAAGGTCATTCACAAACCAACCAGTGCTGGATCGATATGCTCTTCGTCAATTAATCGTCTCATCTCGGCTTCATCACGAATCCATACATCGGGACCTGGTGTTTGAGCGGGAGAGAATTCATCTGCTCCGAACCAGAAGGCACCGTCAGCCTCTGCTTGCTGCTCGAGCTGCATTTCGACGTTCGTTGGTGCTCGAGGATTTGATAACATCTCAGCTTGAAGTTGACGAGCAGTCATTGCTGCCCATTCCTCAGGCGACATTATTTGATTACTTTCCGGTTCGTAGCTGGGTTGTTGAGATGTGTCTCCTACTGACATATGGCATGGTGGAAAATGGATAGTATTCAGGTGGATCTCGACGTCATGTTCTCTGATGAATAAATGCCCACAATCTGGAATTGGGCAGGGTATGTTCCTCCTTGGATCCGATGCTTGTGAGTTGCCGATCAAATCGTCTATGGCTGATGACTGGTGCTTTCGACGCTTTTTCTTCAACGTCAACGTAGTAACAGCATAATCGTTATCAACATCTTCATCATAGTCCATCTGAAAAGAGGCATCTGCTAGGCGATTGTTGTTTATGAGGCTGCGTATTCCTAGGTGGGCTGTTCGAATGTGATCTTCCAGGTTAGCCTTTGACATGAAATCCTTTCCACAACCATCTCCGAGTTCAAATATCGCCAGCCCTTGATTTTGCGCAACGTCGAAGGCACCACATATAAATCTTTCTCCATCGTGTATAGTACGAACATGAGCTGCGAGGTTTGATTGTCGTGTGAAAGCCTTGAAACATCCCGTATATTCGCACGCATACTCCCTGCGTTCATCAATAGTTTTCCCTGAATGCTGGCTGTCGATGTGTGCTTGTAGTTGTTGTTGTCCTGAGAGCTTCAATTCGCAAAATGGGCAATTGGCATGTTCCTTGCGCATGTGAGCTTGAAGTTGGTGATCACTAGAGAATCCAAGCAGCTTCGGAGTTCCGTCAGAATTGAATGAATGAGGAGCAATGCATGAGGTACACACAAAAGGTTGTTCTCCATGCATTCGCTTCTCATGCTTCTGAAGTCCAATTGCTCCATCAAATCCTGCTTTGCAAGGTACTTTTGTAATAGGATCTACATAACTGCAAGGAAATGGGGCGAGGTGTAGGTGAATAGAGCGAATATGTCTTTCGAGAGTGTTGTGCTTGCGGAAGGTTTCGTTGCACGGAGGATAGCCGGTACAAGAAAATCTGTCGACACCTTTGTGTGTTGCTTGGTGTCTTCGAAGCCTGGTACCGGTCAAGAAGCTCTTGCCACAGCCTTGCCAATCGCATACGTATTTCCGCTCTTGTTTGTGAGATCCTTTAATGTGCTGTTGAAGGTGTTTATCTTCATAATAGGCCTTGTCGCAGTCTGGGTATGGGCAAACGCAGGCTCTATCGTCTGCATGTGTCCGCATGTGCGATTCTAATCTGATCGGTCTGTTGAAGGTCTTTTCGCATCCTGGGTAGGTACATTTGAGAGACTTTAGTTCAGAGGGAAATTTCTTTCGAGTCGGGGACATCGGTGTAAGAGGAGTATTGGCTGAATTGCCATCTTCAGATGTGTCATCATTTCCACGATAGGATGACTCGTCATCATCCTCCGGTAAATCGTCAATTGATTGTTTATTTGCTATTTTCTAGTCAGTGGTGTTTTTCTCCCTTTCGAAGGTCGCGCTCACCAGGACAGGGCGATACGAGACGAGCTTTTTTGGCAGACGAAGCGGAATAGTCCACAACTTCCCGCTTCCTGCCTCGAGTAGCCACCATTATATAAGATCATGAATATTGATTTCGTTTATATCAGGACTTGGTAACGGAAGTTTGAAGACTTCGAAAGACCTCGATTTGGAGAATAATTTTGGTGCGGCTAACAGGGGTGCTATGAAATCTTGGCGCGCTAAACCTTAAATTTCTCGAAGCTTTGGTCAGTTCTCGCTGCAACCAATTTTCTTTATCGCGAGGCCACTTCTACACAACAAAGCGCGTCGCATCTTCTTCCAAATATCCCCCTGTTATCGCCAGAGCACTAGGTCTTTATCTTCATATCGGCAGCCTCAAGATGTCTGACGACGGATATGGAGGAGGTGGTGGTGGTGGTGGTGATGAGGGAGGGTAAGTTCCTGTTAACAGAATATTATCTTCAAAACGGCTTGTCGCTGATGTGATCCTGCTAGATACGGTGGTGGTGACGAAGAACCCATATACGATCCCGAAGACCCAGCGGAACCATATGATCCAGATGAGGAGATCCATGATCCAGATGCGACTGCACTTGGTGAAGACAATGAGAATTTCGGAAATATTGTTGAGTCGGGAGACCCTTCAGCAGGGGCAAACGGCAAGAAAGGAGAAAGGGCACCAAAAGACAAGAAAATCCACAAGGACTTCCGAACTACTACGCCATACATGACCAAGTACGAGAAAGCACGGATTTTGGGGACCCGAGCATTGCAGATTAGGTGAGCTGGCATATGTGGTAGAACATAATTCTGGACGGCCCACTAACCTGTGGTTATTTCAGTATGAATGCGCCTGTCTTGGTTGACCTGGAAGGAGAAACGGATCCGTTACAGATTGCGATTAAGGAGTTGAGAGAAAGAAAGATACCCCTAATTGTCCGACGATACATGCCCGATGGCTTGTAAGTTGATCAGGCAAACTTTAAGAATATATCGCTAACACTTTTCAGTTATGAGGACTGGACCTGCGAAGAATTACTGCAATAGACGATGCGCAGGTTTGTATGGCGGCATGGCAAAGGCACGGAATTGGCGTAGCAAATGGCGTTTAGGAGGCAATTGTGCAGAGAAGATCAGCACCCTGTACATCTGAATATAAGATGATTTTCTGCAGTTCATCGACTTTGTTACTTCTTGAAGGTGGCTCTCCAATCATTGTCGAGCAAATCCGAAAACCGATGCCAATGCCGGCTCTTCTCCGACAGAAGAGGGGAACTAATGCCGAACAGGGTTGCTTAATCCCTACAGTGGGGTTATAATATGGAGGGGTAGCAAAGCCTAAAACGTCACTTTAACAACGACCCGCATTCTTTTTCTCAATCTTCGACTCTTCGGAATATTATTCAAACTCCTGTGACAATTTTCTCTGTTTTCATCAACATCTTTGTCACAATGTCTTTCAAAACCACAGCAACGATCGCTTCCTTTGGCGGTCAACTCCTCAAACTCACCCACAATGCTTCAACCACTGGTTGCGAAATGGCCCTGAACCTTTACCTCCCACCTCAAGCAAAATCCGGCAAAGTCCCTGTTCTATTCTATCTCTCCGGACTGACATGTACGGGCGATAATTGCTCGGAGAAAGGCTTCTTCCAACACCCAGCAAGCCAGAAGGGGATCGCCGTTGTGTATCCTGATACTTCTCCAAGTATGGACTTCCTTCTTCTCACAAGCTAGCATTGATTCAATTGATATAATGTTCAGATGCTAATAGGAAATGAACATCAGGAGGACTGAAGATCGCCGGCGAGGATGATGCCTACGACTTTGGCAGCGGAGCAGGTTTTTACATTGACGCCACCAACGAACCCTATAACAAAGGCTACAAGATGGAATCCTACATCACCTCGGAGCTCCCCAAGGCCCTCTTCTCTGAATTCTCTCAACTCGACTCCACCCGCGTTTCCATAACAGGCCACTCAATGGGTGGCCACGGTGCACTCACCCTCTTCCTCAAAAACCCAGGAATGTACAAGAGTGTCAGCGCTTTCGCGCCAATTGCGAACCCGATCAAGTGTCCCTGGGGCGAGAAAGCTTTCAAGGGATATCTGGGGGCTGATAAGGAGGAGTGGAAGAAACACGATGCTACAGAGTTGATTTCGAAGGGGAAGGTAGAGGGCGGATTTAATGCGTTAATTGATCAGGGAACTGGGGATAATTTTTATAAGCAATTACAGTTGTTGCCGGAGAATTTCGCGGAGGCTGCGAAGAAGAGTGGGAATGATAAGGATTTGGTGATTCGGTATCAAGAAGTATGTCCATGGTTATCACTGCAACAATCTTTGAGTTACCATCCTTTCGCCCTAGGATTGGTCATTATTCATGACCTGTTCCTCGCCGAATTGGGCACATGCAAGTCTACAAGATAGCTTACTAACGATAAATTAGGGATACGATCACTCTTACTATTTCATGGCAAGCTTTGCAACAGACCATGTCAACCATGCCGCGAAATATCTATTCGCATAGTACGTCACCAGAAGTCTCTTCCTCTTTTCCTCTTCTTCGCCAGCTAACTTTGATAGAAGCGATTTCATCTCAAAGGAAAAGTTGTAAATATCCATAGGAAATAGACAGTCATGGTCAACCTCCAATTTCCCAATCTACTAAAACATAGTTTGAGTTGAAGGCCCGATGTGACATTGAACACACATTTCAGGAACACGTTCTTCATTTTTCATAATTGTTGTGACCTTTCACAGGATTTCATCCTTCTTTCATTTCTGCACATAGATGGTTGACTGCTTAATCAAGATTTTAGTGGAATTTTAATGGTGACTTATATAATAGGAAGAATACTTGCTCTGCGTAAAGTCATCTTGATACGAAGGTACAGCATCGAAATGATACAGCCCCCTTTATCCTGTATGTGTTTGAATCTAGTCATAGTCCGGAGTATCTAGATTAAGTAACAGCGTGGAACAAGAATAAAGGAATTTCCGGTCTTTCGGTCATTTGGTAAAATGGTTCTTTTATACTATATGGATTCATTAGGCTTTTATAGACCACAAGGATAGTAATAAGAAGCCTACAATGGGAGAATTGCCCGCACCTCGAGCAAGAACTTGAACTTTCACTTCTGGACACTTGAATGATGTTATTTTTGGAGCAATACCAAAGCATGTCATTCAATACAGAGAAATATGTGCTTGGTTACTCGGTTACTCGACTCTGTATAACGATGCAACCTACATGTATTAATCGCCATAGGCCAGCCCTCACTCTAGCGCCAAAGGTTCAGCCACAAAATCTATTCGATAATATCAATGACAAAACGTTATGTTCAGTTCGTCACTCGAACAAAACGTCATACGTAAAGGTACTTCCTCTCCCCCCCCCCCCCCCCCCCCCCAAAAATCTGCAAAAGAAAAATCCCACATAATAATCTCTCTGACTGGGAGTCGAACCCAGGTCTCCCGCGATTTGTCAATGACAAGCGGAAATCATGACCGTTAGACCATCAAAGATTGATATTGCACTATAGTTGGATGAATAATTTAGTGCTGCCAGAGAATATGTACGAGTGAAAGTTCTGCTCCGGTGGATCTTGGTGGGGGACATGAAGTCTTTTGAAAAGCGCCCGGACTCAATTTCCACCCAAGTTTACCCGGAAAATCGGCTTTCTCGTGTGCTTCAGATTTGTATTCGGGGAAATCTCTCTCCTGCTATTATACAAAAGGGCTTTAGCGGCGGACTAGAAGCTTTCTGCTCCGTACACTGGCGAATTCGAACCTGCTCCGGCACTAGCTTTCAAGTGATTATTTTCTGTGGAAATCAAAAGGTCTATCAGCTAGCAACAACATACACGGAAGCTCTACAAGAACCCAGAAATCGGCAATTATCCTTCTAAAAATGAAGCTTTCAAGAAAATATCACGTGTGCTTCGAGCCCTCAAGCTTTGAAGAGCTTAGAGGTTTCAGCTAAAACCTTCGTCTACGTTAAAAACTCATTGGACTAACGGTCAGATTTCAAATCCGGGGTACAGCAATGACTAATATTTGCATTTTGCGAGGTAATACAATTATTTGAGAGAAAATAAGGTGTTCGCTAACTTCGACTTGTGGATCCTTGGCTACGAATATCTGACTCTAAAAGCGTCTAGGGTGCAGGCATGCATATTTTGGTAACTTAGATCTTGTATGCTACGAGTAGATTTCGGATTGAGAAGTGCATGGACGAGGATGTGGTGAATGAAAATGTGAAGGCGACGAGGGATATTGCGGGAAATTTTTTAGTGTGGGAGCCAGAGCTGCTGACGGACTTTGGGGTTGATGAGACAGTGGTTGAGAGGGTTGGTTATACTTGCAATCCAGATGAATAGAGTGAGTGGTTTTGACTGAGATTCCAACTTAGGTAAAAAAAAAAAAATCAATGTGAGACACGTAAGAATGTCACAAAGAGAGCCACAAGAGCAAGAGTAAAAGTCTTGATTTCCTCCTTCCTTTCACCAGAGCAAAAGCCTCCCTATAAATACCATACCTATATCGTCCTAGCCCTACAGAGTCATCATCGACGGCCCTGTTAGGGTTTCCTAATAGCTCAAAAATGGCTTTCTTATATGATTATCACCATATCTATCAACAGAAATCCCACCTGACAAACAGGCCTTAGATCTCTTATACTTGTCCAGAGATGTTACAAAATCATGGAATGTTTTGTTGCTACCGATGAGGCTGCCTCTAATGATTATCAACAATGATACTGTCAGTAAATTTCTGAGTTATATTAGATCCATATGCATAGTCCATAGTCCAAGTATAGAAACAAAAGATATCAAACCACCCATGCATGCACTTCATTACCTCCACACAAAAGAATGATCCCTATATTCCAACAGACTAAAGAATAGTACGACAGCGACTCTAAAACACAACAAACGCTGCTAAAGCTGCCACACACACACTTCCAATCCCCATGATGAGTTGGCCAGCTGCACTTGTGATCTGAGGAAAGCCAGTACTGACAGCAGTACCATTGGCCCCCGGATGTGGCAAGCCAGTACCGACAGATGGCTTGGCGTATGAAGAAATGATCGAGATAGTGACTGGATCGACTTCCGACGAGGTGAAAACCTCGGTTGTGATAACGTAGGATTCGATTGTGCTTGAGGGAGATAAAGCAGATGTTGTCAGTGCCGCAGAAGAAGTAATTGCAAGGGAAGCAGCGGTAGTGCTTGAAGGCGCTGAGCCAGCAGCCTTGACAGATGCACAGGCTACTTTAGCAGCTGTGAGAACATCTGGAAAATTCAGTAGGTTATTTCAGAAAGAGCACACGTGTCGGGAGACCTACTGATGGCTTCAGGTCCACACATTTGAATAACACAAGGTGTAGCAGATTCTTGGATTTTGGAGGCATTCTCCTGTTTACATTGGCATGTAAGATCAGTTGCTCCACAGCTAGTTGAGGACTTGACAGCGTCCGCAATGCATCCTGTTGCACAGGCCGGAATCTGAGCAGTAGCCACAGCAGCAGATGCCACAACGGCAAGCGATGAGTAGAGATATTTCATGTCTAGAAAATTAAACCCGGTCTAAGAGAGTGCCTTAAATGAGTGATTGGCACAAATGGCTTTGGACAAGGTATGTAAGAAGGGCGATTTACTTGTTTTTGTGGGAATGAAACAAGGAGAGGAGGTCAATCTTATTATACAGAGGACGTGAAATCAAGACCTAAATCACTGACTTCTCCTGATTAAATTTGTATTCTGGAACGCTACAGTGTTGCAAGACCCGGGTGCCACAAATAGAGACGCATTGAAGCAGAAAAAGTGACTTGTCTGGTCCGCTTGAGTTTCTCGCCTATTTTGTCCTCGCTAATGGCCAGTTTCTGATTCAGGCGAGTACAGAAAACATTCAGGCAGTTTATTCGATTAACGCTTATCTAAAGGCTTTCCTGAAGACAAGATTGGGAGCCAATTTCATCAAAACCTACTATTAAGCCTCCAAACCACAGTGCGGGGAGATGTAATCACTGGACAAGTATACAGTACCTGGAACCATCGCGACTTCCTAAGAAATAGAATGGCAATTTCCAGAAAATGAAAATCACATGGCGCTGTGAAACCCTGTTTCTTTTTTTCAATCAGCAAATTGGAGCTGACACAAGCAGATACTAGATGAGGAGGGAGCAATTAAGCGAATTGTAATCAGTCAAAGGAACTAGTCGCGGGTATTTCATTCTTCAGAGGAATTACCTGATGTACAGTACGCGGGAAACCCTCCTCCGTACAACCCAGACCACATACGAGAAATACAACTAGTGACAGTTTTGATTGGGGATCACTCGATAATTTTGATCCGTCGCGTGGGAAAATGCTAATCATGTGTGCGCTGGATTTTCCCCGTCACTGGTGTATTTCAAGAAGTGTCCTTTTTGTAGAACTGTTATTGGGTCAATTGACACTGTAACGTGTTACATTCGCTCATGATTATCGAGGCCACCCAATCAATCCACGAATGTAGGCGAGCTCAGGACACGATCGGAGGATCCGACTCTCTCTATTTCGCCTCCATCATCTATCGACTTGAGAACTGACTCACAATTTTTGCCAGACCATGTTAGAGAGAAAGCAGTTCAAGTCGAGAATCCTGATCAAAAATCCCAACTTACTGTGCCAAACTGTATCAGCACGCTTGCTTTCTACCAGTAGTCGCTCTTACATCTCATTTGTTTCAGGGATGGTACTGGATTGAGAGCTGTCCATAGCTCATCCTTGATTAAGGCGAGCTTGGTTGGGTAGTGTTTGTACTGCTCTTAGCCGAAGGTTCGAGAACGGAAACCGTGAGCCTGTGGTCGTGCTTGCGAAACATATTCATTTTAACAGTGGCGAATATTAAGCCGAAGGCTGATTGTATTTTGCACCTGTCCAATGTGGTAAAGATAACCTCGCACAATTCTCATGGTTGTAAGAGGCTGTGTAATGTTCGTGTTGCGATCTCCTTTCCCGAATTTAGCACACGATCCTGAAAGTAACACGTCATATTTCGAGGGGCCGATTTCTTGTTAAAGTTCCGCAAAGTCGATGAACGAGTACAATACAAAAGCTTTCTGCTTCCAATGATTTATAAGGGCAGTTATTCTTTTGAATCCTCCGCACCCTTCAACTTATTGAAGACGTACTTCTAGCTGCAACAAGGCAAGTCGATATGGTCGTTTGGAGTGGTGTTTTGGACTGCATCAAATTTTCTTACATGTCTCCTATTGGATAAAACTGAGTGGCCGCTTTTAGATGCGCGGAGTTACTTTGGAAGTATCAAAAGAAGTTCTAGAATTTCAAATTAGTACGCTAAATCTCTTGTGTATCAGATGGTCAAATTGTCGTATCATGCATAACATAGTGAAATCGTGTTTGAGCGTAAAGCCGAATTACAACTATTAAAACAATTTTGGCCAATACTTGAAAGCTTGATTATGGGTTGTATGGAAATATTATCACATCAATATCTTTGGAGTGTAGCTATTTGGCAATGAGTAAATGTGGGGTTGGAAGTTTCATCGAAGTCCGGTGCAGCCTCCTTAATCGACAGTTGTATTGTCTTTTCATTTATTGAATCCAAGTACACCATGCCATCCACAATTGACATTTACATATAAAATATTTCAAATACTGTCTCTGAGGTTTTCAAACTTCACCGAATGAACTAATGATTATGCGGTTGAATATCCAATGCTCGCTAATTGCTCTTGTTTGCAGTTGAAGTTCTACCAGGGTTCAGGGTCTACTGCTGAACTCTAAACTTGGCAAGTCAAGTCTAATAAAGGGGCCCACTTTTGAGATGTGAATATGTATATATATGAGGCATGTCTTGTCTTAAGAATTTTCTTTTACCTCACACACGATCTAGATACGTAACAGAAAAGTCTCAACATGGCTCTCAGGTTGCAAAATCCCAGAATGGTATACCCATCCCGACTTGTATCAATATGCGGACGCTTATAAAACTGTTCAGGTTCAAACCAAAATCAATTATTTTCATGACACTGGTAAACCTCTTGTACCTATGGTTATTGGAGGGTAATATTCCACCTTGATATATACTACACAAAACACAAGATATTCTAACAGTCCATACAGGTCCGCCCCCGCCGTACCGCAACCAAAAGTCTCGTGGCCAGTGACTATCACTGATGTAACAGGCAACGAGAGTTTATACACCTTAGACAAACAAGGTTTTCAATATGTGAAACACAATTCTCAACTTGAAACATGGGACAATGACGAGGAGATCAGGATGGTACATTATCCAGAGATGGAGAACTTGGCTAGAGAAGTTCTTCTGAAAGTCAAAAACCTGTGAGTAACTGAAATAGTGAATTATCAATGATTTGCTTAAATTATCCATGGATAGTCCACCACCATCGAGTATTCACATCCTGACTCATATCATTCGCCGCGGCGCACCGGACGGAGAAGTTACTAAACCCGCTATCGGACCATTATATGGCGTTCACGTAGACCAATCGCTTGCAGCAGCTCCAGGTGTTGCTCAGCGATGGCTAGGAGACGCAGCACCTGAACTCCTGAAAAAGTCGTATCAAATCATCAATGTAAGTTTTCTATCACCTAACCATTCTCCTTCGAACTATTTGACTCAATTAATTAGATGTGGCGCCCACTTCGGCTTGTCACACGCGATCCATTTGCAGTCAGCGATGCACGATCTATTCTCGACTCAGATATTGTCACCGTTCCAATTATCTTCCCTGATCACCATACAGAGGCGCTAGAAGTACGTCCACCACCGGAAGATCGAGCACATCTTTGGTATTATAAGGATAACCAACAGCCTGACGATGTTCTATTCTTCATGCAGGTTGATTCCAGGGAGAATGCAGCGGTTGATATTCCTCGGCGTGTGCCACACTGCGCTTTCAAGAATCCAGATCTGCCCAACGGTGCAGGCGAACCGCGAATTAGCATTGAGGTCAGAGCTTTGGTGTTTTATGACTGTTCTACTTGATTCAAGATCGTTGAACAGTCTAAGGTATTTGACGGGTGTTCTGTTGTGGTTGTGTGGCTTCAGGAACCCTGTGTATATTTCATTTAGAGCTTTCCAATCACAGCTCGACCGATATTCCACATCATGTTACATAACTCTGATAAGAGTGCAAATTCATAGATTTGAATCGTCTATTGTAGTGATTCTTGGAGTTACTACCATCCACCGGTGCTGTAAGCTCACTTCCTCGTTACTGGTGCTAACTTAACCCTCAATGGTGTCTTTTTCCAAGTGGTATACATCTTCTGTTTGCTGAGCCATCCCCTATCCAATGGCGAAAGCGTCATGTCGAAGTTGTAAACCACACGCGATAGGACTGCTCTAATTTCAGCCAGTGCAAGACCGTAGATATGTCAGCATCGACTTAGAAACACTGCTGAGTAGGAATGCTTACTTTTTTCCAATGCAATTCCGGGGTCCATGGGAAAATGGCTGCATAGCTGACTTATTATCACCTGCAAAGCGTGAATCGTCAAGCCACCTTTCAGGGTAGAACGAATTCGAATCGGAGAAGTTCACTGAGGAGCGATTTACTGACAGGTGATGAACACCAACGCTATACCCGCCGGCTACATACTGGCCCCGAACCACCCTACCTCCCTTGGGCACCGTTCGTGGGAAAGTTCCCGGCCCTGGTGGGCACAATCTTAATGCTTCTTCGATGACGGCGTTGAGATATGGCAATCCTGCTGTGCTCTGGATCGTGATTGTTTTCTCATCATCAAAGACGCTGCGGATTTCCTCGTTCAGTTTCTGGAGCGTACTGGGGTTTTCAAGAAGAAAATACGTGGCTCCTATAAGTGCGGTTGCTGTAGTCTCACTACCAGCTACTATCAATACCTGTGCTGCCACAAAAGTCTCTTCTATAGTCATTCCTCTTCCTTCACCAGCTTGCAAAATATAAGACACTAGGTACAAAGTTAGTTAAATCTTAAGATCTCTGGAAAGCTGAGTAAGTTGAACTTACTGAAGTCAGGGCGGTCCGTTTCTGCTTCAAGTCTCTTCTTGACACGCTCTGCACTAAAGTTGAATTGGTCCACCCGAGTTTTCATCAATTTTTTCGGAATGAGAAGTATGAGTAGATGAGAGATTATGGGGGGAAATCTACGAGCGGCTCGAAGATAAGTCCCCGCTTGAAAGATCTCGAAGACGGCAGTCAACCACCAATGCCATTTTGCATCGCGAAGGCATCCGAATGGCTCTCCAAAAGCAAGGTCACCAATAATATCGAAAGTCGTAAAATTATACCACGCCACCATGTCTACAGTAGCTGTGGCTGCATTGCCAGCTTGTTCGTGCAAGCGGCGGATCAAAAGGTCAACGTAGCCAGCAATAACAGGCTCTTGAGCTTTCAATGCTCGATCTGAGAGAGCATTGTTCTGGACTCGGCGCATACGTCTATGAGATGTATTGTCAGCGGTAAGTATATTCTCTACTCCACTGACAGTCTTGTTCCACCACTGGGCATCCTTTTCGAAGTCACCAGTGCCCTCTTTGTTGGGGAAACCTATGCACGAGCCGTCAGCTTTGGCTACGCAAGCATTCATAAGACGGGGAACATATGCCGTATATAGTAGGCCACGCCTCACTGGTCGTATAAGAGAGCTCATCTGGGGCAATCCGCACGACTTCGCCATACTTCTCGTGCCATTCTTTCACTTTCCAGTGGCTTAAGCCCCGAACATCCCAAAGGAGAGAGTATGCACGTGTTGCTCGAGCGAAAAGTGGGCCAGGATATTTCCGAAGAGGATGGAGGAATACGTTGTAAAGACATTTTGTGACGCCCCAAAGCACCAGCTACAAATGAATCGATTATCAGTCAACTGCTGTTTCTTTGAGCCGTAAAATGGATTATTCCCTACCAAGGTAATTAAAAGGAGTAATGCTTGAATTAGAAACATTTTTTCTGTGGCGAAGACTTTGGTATAGAGTGAAGAATCCGATGACCCGAATAATAATTGAGTCTCTATCTTTCTAGAGATCTCAGACCATTGTGGTCGTGAATACAGCCTCTCTCCAAAACCAAAGCGATAATACTTCGTCGTTATCTAGAGCTCAATCATAGTACTTACGTAAAGGTCAGCTCCTTATGGTGATTTCAAAGCTATCTAAATCTCATGAGCAGTACGGCGTATTCCCCAGGTTCCGGCATTTCAGGGGAGCCCTGAAACAGGCGGAGTCCATCTATTTGCCCGAAAACTTTATTTCAAAACCTTAAACATGTACCCGAATAAATGCCTATCTCTTTAGGCTATCAAGTTTCCAACCTGGAGTTTGTTTTCCACCCCATGCTATTCCGAGCAGGGGGTCCTAGAGGTTGAGATATTCCAGAAAAGTAATTCTTGAGGGACTTGGTTGCTATCATTTTCTGCCCTGCGCCATGGCGTATGAGCTCTCATGCTTCCCTGCTCTATGGTTCAATCGTGGATACATAAGACTACCTTTGACACGGGCGTGCCAATCTGCCGCGCCTATAAGGGAATCGCACAAAGTGATTGTTACAATGGACCAAAATATGAATACAACAACTAATAACTAAGTAATACGTCTACACATTGACAACTGGCCATCTTATTTTGTAAGCGGACGCGATTGGTACCATATTCAAGTTGAGCAAAAGCTCATGTTGGTGAAGAATGACTTCATCCGATCAAAATATACCGTAAACTAGCTAGCATTCTATTCCACAATTCTTGCCCAGCGATTGTACTCATGGTATGATCATTCAAAATGTACGTGTGAGCTCTTATCATCCAAAATCCACTCTTCAAGTCTTCAGATGTTGTTGTGTTCCATAGTCTTTGACCGAGCATGGTTGTAGAAGATCCAGTAAGCGTGCGGTTTGTTGTTTTGTTAAACTCAATATCAACGAATACCCACCTAATGATCATCTTCAAACAAATCTGCGAAGCCATTGCCCGTCCCTGCTTGAACGGAACTGGGGACAGATTCTCCTGAGGATCCTCTGAGCACAGAATGACCGTTATCGGTGCCTCCGGTGTTATTGAGGGGGAGTTGCGAAAGGTTGAGTAACCTGTGGGGACAAAGTAAGAACAGTTTTCGTCACGTCAGGAAACCTGAGGACTGCTTATCAAGTGTGAAAACTGTAATTGGGGCGTCTAACTTTCTGATAAAAACAAGAACCAGTTCATGCCCCTTGTGAGATCCCTAGCTTCCACCTTCACATATCATCACAATAATTATACACTCTCCTGGCCACAACTTACGTAGACAAACTTATTTTCCCAACATGAAAAACATTAGTTCGCAAAACTCTATGGAAGTATGGGATTGCGTCAATTCTACCCTTCGCTTTCGCCTAGACGATACACAATTTTGGTGGGACAAAACAGGGCGCATGTTTGCCAAACTTCTTCAGCATGCAGGATATAATTCAACAGAACAGTATCGAGAATTGTTCTTCTATGCTCTCTTTGTCGCCCCCGAACTTGGTCCGGCTCCTGATGCGAAAGGAAATGTGAGGAGATGGAGAAGTCCAGGAACACCAGATTCTACACCAATCGATTTCAGTTGGGAGTGGGGTTCAGGCAATAACGCAACTGTTCGGTACTCATTTGAGCCTATTGGATTGGATGCAGGGACGAGTCGCGATCCTCTCAATCGACAAGCTACGAACGCGTGGATTGCTCGTCTTCAGCAGCAGAACATGGTTCCCGGTCTCGATCTCGAATGGTACAATCATTTCACGAATCAAATTTTGCCGCGAGGAGAGCGAACGAAGACAGCTGACGTGTTTATCGAAGAAACAACGCCGAAAGCAGGAACAGTTGTAGCTCTTGACGTCGAAAAAAGTGGACCCGTTATGAAGATGTACATCTATCCCGGACTGAAAGCGATGGAGCTTGGCATTTCAAATCTCGAGCTGGTAGAACAATCAATCCGAAATCTACCAGCGGAACAATACAAGTCACTTCATGTAGAGCCACTCCTAGATTACCTACGGGAAGGAAGCGCAAAGTATGGCTTCGAAACTGGCATCCTAGGTATCGATTGTCTTGCACCGAAAGATGCTAGAATCAAATTATACGTACGGGCAAAGCACACAACCATAGACTACCTGATAGATTGCCTCACGCTTGGTGGAAGAATTGAGCTCCCTGAAGGAGAACAAGCCTTGGCAGATCTCAAGGATTTCTGGCAGACTTTCCTTGCAGATACGCCTGACGTCCTTCCAGAGAGTGCGCCTGGACGAGCAAGCCCAGGGTTCTACTATACAATTGGAATGAACAAACCGGTGTCGCCAAAAGTGTATATCTCGCCGTCTTATTTCTGCAAGAGTGATGCAGATGTGTTGGCAAGGCTGCGGAAATACTTTTCAACTCGTCGTTCAGATGATTGGATGATGGACAGTTACGAAGAGGCAACAAAACAAATATTGTGAGTTCTCACCTAGTTTCAACCCAACAGAACCCCATTGACTAATATATTCAGTGGCTCTGAGACCTTAGAGAGTCGTTGCGGAAGCCATTATTACATTGGTTGCGCCATCCACAAGGGGAAGCTGAGAGTTGTCACATATCTTAGTCCACAGACATTCGACTGCGAAAAGGACTTTATTTCTGCAAAGGAGAAGACCGCTAGAGAAGCTCCTATAGCTCACTTCAATGGCTGTGGCAAGGAAGCTTCATCACTCAATGGTGTTTGTGGGACAATTTCATGCGGCGGTGGGGAATCTTTGATTACAGGGGCGGTAAGGGCAATGGCAAAATAGATTGAGTGTTTCTAAAAGATATTTGTCACTGTTATAGATTGGCGGGACTGTGACGGCGTGTTTCTGGAGTTTTGCATCACTGAATATACCTTTTTGCTTCAACCCATAGAACGAAAGCCTGATTTATAATTACAAAATTCTGTGACGAAACCTTTGACTCAGGTAGAGGTTTCCGTGTAATCGAATTGGTCTTCTCATTGGTCCTATCGGAGTATTGTCGCAGATCTACCAATGTGAGTAATTTGTGGGCCATGTCGCTTAAAAGGCTCAATTGCACCGAAAATATGAGATAAATAGGGGGCTCGCTTGAAATGCACTTAAGAACCCCTAACTTTCCTATTACTGCCTCACCTTCACGAAACTTCTCACCAACATGGTTCAACAACAAGAAAATCGGACGTCTTCTACTAGCAGTAATCGGAAATACCATTTCCTACTGCATTGTTTCACAGCCACCGGCCATGTCCTCCCAATGCAAGCTATAGCAAGCACGCTCGTTCGCCGCGGCCATCAAGTCACATGGCTCTGCAGCATGGCGCAGAAGTCCAAGGTTATCGCATCAGGCTCCACATTCGTGGCAACGCAAGACATCGCACTGGTGGACGACGCACTTCTCAATGCCAAGCCAAGCAATATAGTGGAGACTGTCGAGGCATTGTTTGGCGACCGGGTGGAGGCACAAGTCACCGACTTTCGACGCATCTTGAAAAACTCAGACGCAAGATACGACTGCCTTTTGATCGACGCATTGTCCGCTGGTGCTGCGGCTTTGGTTGAGCTTGGGGAAATCCCGGTCTACGCCACGCTCGGGGTAAGTGGAGTACCCCACAGAAAAAAACCCACCTGTTACAATCTCCTAAGAATAGCAACAAAGTCTTCTTTTCATATCATTGCTAACTGATTTATGAATTTCAGGTGATTCCAATGTATGCAAACGAGGAATTGAACACCGTCAAACCTGTTCCCAAACCAATATCAGTTCTAGGGATGATCCTGAGTCAACCCGAATTCACTCTCCCCTGTATCAACCCACAAAGAGTCTCCCTCGGGTTGAACCCGCTGAAATTTTCGGCACATATCCATTACAGCCCTTATCTACACATTCAAGCCTCTTGTGCCGCGCTCGAGTTCGATGTCGATCTCAAAATTTCAAAAACACCTGCATATTACATTGGGCCACTTATTTCTAGAACAAAAGAAGAAGGAGAAGCAGACTCAGTACTCTGGTGGCCCGAGGTAGAATCTGTTTTTGCAGATCCTAATAAAACCGTAGTTGGGATTACGCAGGGAACATTCGCGGTGGACCCATCGTTATTGCTTCTACCGGCAATTGAGGCACTTTCACCAAACCAGAATATGCTCCTCGTTGTTCCATCACCACATGTAAAGGATATTCGGAGAATGCTTGAGAGCAAGACTGATGAAACTAATTTTCAATTTAGCAACGTCCGACTGGCTGAGTGGTTACCATACGACATGCTGCTACCGAAATGTGATATCCTTATCACAAACGGCGGTTATGGAAGTGTCACGCAGGCACTATCGCATGGAGTACCTCTAATCTGTGCAGGAACTACTGAAGACAAGAAGGATACAGCCGCGCGCGTCACATATGTTGGGGCAGGGATTGATCTGGCGTCGGATACTCCGTCAAAAGAGCAGATCAGAGATTCTGTGAATCATATGCTTGAAGAACCTAGCTATCGTGCCAACGCACGCCGCATAGCTGGAGAACTGAATAGTCTTGGAGGAACATTACAAGCCTGCGATTTATTGGAGGAATTTCTTGCTTCAGATGAGGATTAAGTTTCACAGAATAATTCACCTAAGAACTCTGCATTTGCTCAAGCTTTGCCTAAAACTTAAATAGATGATAGAATGTTCCGAAAAGCTTCTTCTCTGATGACACTTGGCATTTAAGGGGGTTCTCCGTGAACCTTAATCATACTTCCGTGATAAGCCCTGTCAAGCATTGCTATCCACAGATAAGATCCTTGTATGTCGCGCGCGATTCAGTGCTCAGTGGGTCTAAAGGCGTTTTAGATTGCAGCGCGTAATGATAAGTGTAAATTGGGATAGATTTTAGTACTCTTGACAGACTGTGAGTTGCTTGGTTAGAAATAAATTCATAGATATGGGCCATGTTGAATATCAGCGGAAGATGTCAGGATAGGGTGTGCCTAAATAAGACATAAAGTCAATTCACACCTGGCAAGATACCCTTGTGTCGGTATCAGATTTATGAGATAACAGTAAATCAATTAAAAATTTAGACTTCGAGACTAATGTTTACTCAGATGCAAACAGACTGGCAGCTACAACATCGATTGATCCAACCACTTGAGTGAAACAATAGAGCCTCAAGTTTCACGGTTCAGTGTTCAGTACTCTTTTTCACCGCCTACTTCCAACTATTCAAGATGGTTCGAGCAGTCGATAATCTCCCAACACCCTCCACGGTGAGGCCAATGAAGGTCATAGGGCTAGGTCCTAGCAGGTGCGTTTCACATGATATCTCTAGATTGGAAACACCATTCTTAACATCAGCTCTCAAGAACTGGAACACTAGGTCTTACTCAAGCCTTAAAAATCCTAGGATACCACCCTTTTCACATTTCAGAATTGATTCCCTTTGGCATTCAAGAGATGAAAGCGCTCCAGGAAGCGATGATAGCCAGCCACAAAGGCTCATCTCAGAATCCTTTCGGTAACGAGGAGTTTGAGAAGATGTGGGGTGCTTATGATGTAAGCGCTCACCTTTCGCTTTTCAAAACACTATCATGCTGATGGATTCATGTAAAAGTGCATCATAGAATCTCCATGCTACCTCGGAACAAGCGCAGTGGAATCCTACCTCAAAGACACCCGTGTGAAGTTCATATTGACTGAGAGGACTCCTCAATCGTGGTCAAAATCTATCAGTGGCTCTCTGGGAGCGTATTATACCAAACTCAACAGACTTCCACTTTCTTTTGGAAAGTATTTTGATAGCTTTATTTGGGAACTCAATGAACTATATCGTCACATGGTATTCCGATGGGCGGGCGATCTCCTCCCTACAGATCCAAAGTTCAAGGATTCGCTTGAGAAAAGTTACATTGAGTAGTGAGTCGCTTCAATTTTCCGTGATATTCATAAGTCTAGACATGTGCTAAAACTTCGCAGTATGGCAACGATAAAAGCGCTTGTTCCAGATGATCGCTTATTAGTCCTCAACCTCGAGAAAGGCTTTGACTGGGAAGAAATCTGTACTTTTCTCGATCGTCCAATACCCGAAACTCCTTACCCCCGCACTAACTCTATGAAAGAGTTTCATGAGGCGGCGGAGATGATTGTTGGACCTGCAGTGAGGAAGGGGACATCGATACTATTTTCGGCTGCTGTTGCTGCGGTGAGTGTTGGAGTGTGGTATTGGAGACGGCGGTTGTAGATGAGTGGACGGGGCCATAGCAAGTTTGATTTATCCATAGAAAGAGTGTCGTGTATTAAGACTCTATCATCATACGACATTCAACTGACAAATTGTCTGAACTGTTTTAGCATTGATATCAAATCCATGATTATGACGGTTATTACTGAGAGGTTTTATTATGATTTCCTCGTTTCATAATTACAATTAAGGCCATGTAAAGTAATTTTGAAAATAATATTATTTCTGCACTTTTGAACCCCATTTTTTTCAGAGCTGTGCTAAACATATGCTTTTGCTTCACCGCCATAGTATATATGCCTAGATTTTTGCTCCTCTATCTAGTCATTTTCTCTCCATGCATTTCACTTCACTAAAGCCCTCACCTCATTCTCTTCCTTCGGTAGAGAGAAATCCCCATCAAACACAGTCTCAATATCATCATAATTTGTCTCAAATAACTCAAGCCAAACCGTCTCACGATATATGCAAGTTTGAGTTACAACTCCGCATACGCAAGACTAGATTTCGTCAGTATGTACCGCTGAGAATTCCTTTCAGTAGCACACATCCTCGGCCCTCGTCCAAAGGCATATGAATCCAAATTTTTATTCGCCCCCAACCACCTGTCGGGACGAAATGCTTTTAGGCTATCATACAGATTTTCACGCTTGTACTATAATACCGGACTCATTGATACCAGCGTCCCAGGGGGGAATATATATGCCTTATACCTTAGCTCCATCGATGGCGTAACGCAAATAATGCTAGAGACTGTGCCTTGTCCAGGACGAAGGGACTCCCCAATCGCAGTCGTAAGATAAGGTAGCTTTTATAGCTGTCGCCACGACGCCAACTCGCTTGAGCCTGGCATACACGATTCAAAATTCTCGCATAGAACGAGCAATTTCCTCGGGATTTTCGCATAATTGATAAGTTGCGAAATTGATCGTATTTGAGCTCATCTCAATGCCGGATGATTAGGCAAATAGTAATCCGCTTGAAATACCTGATTACTGTCCATGGCGATTGGAAATTCTTGAGCCATTGCATGTTTCGTAATCTACTGGCCAAAGTCTTGTGTGATCCCGGCGCTAGGTCGTCGGTTGCTAGGAGGTCGAAACTCTTTGGGAAAGATTAAGCGGTGATGATATCCGTCGTTGGACATGAGAACAAGATTCTTAGATCTATCTCTGACTTTCTCTCTTTGCAGTTTTAGAGGTAGATGCAGAACTTTCGATCTTTGAAACGATCGTAGATTCGAGGTTGTTGAAGTTGTGTCGTGAGAAAAGGAGTGCGAGAGCATCGCGACGGAATTTGTGGAGGTCGCTAGAAATAATGTTTAAAATTAAGTCGGGCATGCAGAACTGGTGCCTGTGCGGTTTATATTTGTTGCGGTTCAGGGTGGAAGAGATATGAATCTCTGTGTACTCGAGGTTTTTAATGTGAAACACGTTGAGGGCGATGCGGACCGTGGGACCTTTCTGTCAGTAATGGTAGATGGCGGGAGAACTTGTGAGGAGAGGTCTAGGAACCGTGCTGCGAGTGAAGGGTCTTAACGAGCCAGGGAAAGTAAGAGAAGGGATGAGATCGTAGTACGTCTCGCAGGTTTGGGTCATAGGTGTTAATTTTGGGCCGGGAACTGACAATAGTGGCTGTACATGTAATCTGTAAAGTCGAAACGATATACAAAAAGATCATGGCCACTAAGATGCTGGTTACAGAGAATGTTGACATGGACTCCATTATTTGAGTCTTTATCGGTGGTACTTCGTATATGTCATGTTGGTTTCTACTAGAATTGTAGTTAATGATGAACTCTAAAAGTTTGCAACATGTTGAACTAACAAGACTTAACTAAACAGCGATTGGTATAGGGCTGACAATGTTTTAAACCACAACTCTTATACATCAAGCTGATGGGTATCAACAATCAAGATTGTGCTGTGAATATCATAGGAAATTAAACAACCCATGATCCTAGCTCTCCCCCCAAGACTCCTCCTTCAACTATCCATCCCAACAACAACCTTTACCCCACTAACCCCCCTCCTGACCTCCCCCAGCCCCCTTTCAATCCCCTCCAATCCTATTCCCACATTCCTCACCGGCAACGGCAACTTATACCTCCCCTCCTTCAGCAACCCCTCCAAAGAAAGCATAACATTCCCACCCCACTCCAAACCCTTAACATCCGCGCCCCGAAACAAATAACTATCAACCCCCTCAGGAACCTCAATTTCTATATCCCCCGTCCAAACCTGTGCATACCTCCTCCTTCCCTTTGGATCGAAGGCGAAGAAAATATTAGGTGATGTAGCGCCTGCGCCGACGGTATCGACGATAGCCTCTACACCACTACCACCGTGCGTAGCTTTTTTGACATGTTCGACAAGATTTGAGGAGGAACGGTCTAACGCTTTATCAGCACCAAGGGAGAGGAGATGAGCATGGTGTTTTGGTGAGGACGTCGTGAGAATGAGACATTTTGGCGCAACTAGACGCAAGAGTTGAATAGTCGAGGAGCCGAGGGAAGATGAGCCGCCAAGGATAAGTACTGAAGTCGGAGAAATGGTGGGATGGGGATTGGAAGGAAAGAGGGGAAGGGGAATGGGGATTTGGAGGCCGATTGTTAGGGCGACGAGAGCTGTGAGGTAGGAGACGCTATGATGGACCTTTGTCAATGTGATTGTGGGAAGCAAGGAAAATGGGGGAATATCTCAATTCAAAAGAAAAGGACATACCCAAGACTCCCCCCTTCCTCCCATCTCCACCCATCGGGCTTCTTAGCACCATCCTTCTCCTCCACTATAGCATACCTCTGAAACGCACCGCCCCGATTCCCAGCCTGGAACATAGCCAAAACCTCATCTCCCTTCTTAAATCTCGTCACCTGATCACCTATATCCTCGACAACACCCGCGCCATCGAGACCCGCGACAAGTGGCCAGGAAGAGACGCGGTGGCCCTGGTCGATCATCTTGAAGTCAGCAGGGTTGATGGCGATGGCTTTGAGGCGGATGAGAACTTCTTTTGGGGCGAGGGTTGTGGGAATTGGAGATGTGATTGCGCGGAGGGACGCGCCTTGGGATGGGGCGATGAATTTGATGTTTTGGGGTGACATGGAGAATATCCTCATGGAGAATCAGGATGGTTTGTCTGAAACTGGATAAGGGGTTAAGTACATACGGCGGCTAAGTAATCTGTTTGGTCTACCTGATATCTAATTTTTGGGAGACTTCTTAGTTAATAACAACAATGTAACAAAATTTGAACTCTTGCAAAACAACCGAGAATCAATTGCAAATCTGATTTTGACAAGTAAGATGCAATCGACTTGGACAAGGTAAATTTATACTTCTCATAACCATATCAGTCAGTCACTATATAGTCGAAGGAATTGGTAGAGGACTAGAGGGCTCGGAATTAGGAGATAAGACGTTAGTCGGAACCAAAAGAGCCACAGCATTTGACGAACTATGTACGGAGTGAGTCTTAAGCGAACTCCGCAATTGTCATAACAGTAGATATGTGAAGTATAGTGATTGAGTTTAGATATCAGAGACCCTGCCAGATCAGCGCAACGAAATCATGAGCTGAGAAGTCAACACAGTGTTCTTCGCGATCGAGATCGAGTTTGGATGGAAAATCAACTGCAGCAGAGTAGAAAATCAATTTTAGGTTTGAATACTATTCGCATCCTTGATAGTCAAACTTTGATATAGTTGTACTATACGTAAAGACACCTATAGAAAACATTGTGAGAGTATGGGTATTTGCTCGCAGTACATAAATAACTATTGTAGTCCTTGTAGTCCTCGTAGCCCTCTATTTACCCGATAAATCCTTCAGTATAGCAAGAACGATTTAGTTAGATAACTAAAGACCGGAGAAGATAATGGAAAAAACCTCTCTTCTTATTTTAAGCTATTACTGGTCCTAGGTACTCTAAACGATAAGAAATCTATAAGTAGAGCAAATACCTATGCTCTTTCGTAAGAGATTATAAGTCTAGACAATCGACTCTACAGGGATAAAACATTTCCCAAGATCGGCAAAAGCCTGCAGAAATAACCCTGACACTCTTAAAGAAGTGAGCAGTAAAAGGGAGATGTGCAAGCGCACTTCTATCAGTAGAATCAACGCGACATCAACTTGAAAACTTTAGGTTCTATTGAAATTGGAAGATGTACACACTGATACCTTATGAAGATACGCAAAGAAGCAACAAAGCCTTAAGAAAAGATCGATGCCTTGTGGAAGCAATGAATTTGCTAGATTTCAGATGCAGAAGCACGTCTCGCATTTCATCCTGGGCGTACGTTGCACCGGACCCTTTTCATCTCTGTAGCCTGAACAGAGTTTTGAGGCTCGTTCTTCGCTCATCGTGTTCGTATTTGTATCACCATCATCGTCGTATGAAAGCAGGAGATCAAACCAAACACGACTACCGTCTTGAATCGTGGCAACAAAGTTAACTTAACTTATTCTAGTCAAATTATGTAAGCATGGCTGACTAAGTTAAACCTCATCCGTGGGTAAGGCCTCGATAAGCTCTAGGCGCATCACCTTGCACAATTCCTAAAAAGGATTATGCGATGTAGCCAATGACTGAGCACTTAATACGAGTCGAGGAACGGCTCCGAGTACGACAGGACCGGTTCACCTTCCTGGCCGGCATGGCACCCGTCACAAAGCATTTGATTTTGCTCGATCACAATGTTCTCTACATGAAGTGGTATTTTGTGAGTTATCAATGTCGATTCGTTACCTATTGATGTCATGATCCGGAGGTAGGAGCATTTAATGTATCCGACCCAAGTAAGAAATGTTGTAATATTGTTTACATCGGAAGAAAGGAACTTCGGAGCCGAAATTAAGTTCCTATAGGGCTCTGATGTTTTCTGTTGACCGAAGTCTGGGCCGGGGGTTGTATTATTGCGTGGGATGCTGTAGGGACGTTTCTTTGACGTGGGTCCGTGGAGCTGAATTATGATACCCTTAAAAGGGGATTTTGTTTGTTGGAAGTTCTTCTCCGGAATGATGGCTCGCAAACATGTACCCCGTTATGAAAATTGGTCGAAGCGGGATGTATCGAGTTCGTCCGATCCGAAGACACCTTTGGTCTCTAGGTAAGGATGTGATCAACCTGCTTGCACGGTATGAATCATCGTATCGCCTGATTTCTTACATGGAAATTTTGAGATGCAGGTCGGCCGCTTAGAGTATATTGCCCAAAGTGGAAGCATAGCACGCTGAAGTGACTGCAGCATTTCGAGTTGCACCAAAGAGGCAAGCTGTGCGAGATATTGAGCACGTGAGAAAATAGCTGCGAGGCTGCGGACGTGAGAAATGCTTACCTACTCAATACGCTTAACTTAAGTTACCTACTCAGTACGCTTTGCCTCAGAGTACGAATACGATAATCCATGTAAATAATTTTGTGGGGCTGTTGCAGATGAGGATGATGTTGAGTAAATGGGAGACTGGAATCTCACGAGATATCATACTGTATACGTAGACTCCCGAACACTCATGCGGCGAGACAAGATTATCATTCTCGATTAGGATTGCCGTGTCAAAGTTGAAATACTACTACTGTATCCAACACCAACAGACCCCTGTTGGCTTTGTTTGTGACTTTTTGAATGGGGAAGGAAGCAGGGAATCAACGTGGAGGCGCAGAACAAGCATCGGATGCACACAAGCAGACCAATAAAAAGGAGATGCGATGCTCTGACTTTACCAGGGATCCATGCTTGGATCTCCAAACAGTGATGTGCGACAGTGCGACATCATGGAAGTAAAATCAATTTTCCGTATCCTTCGTAAAACAAACGAACTTCGGCTTTGTGAGACGTCCATGTCAACCAACAACTGACTGTAAAGCGTACCTAGGTGTGGGTAAACATCAACTATGAAGAGCGTGGTAGCTAATGGTAGTTAAGGATAGCTAGGGATACTAAGCTAGTTAAGTAGTAGCGAATGGAAAAGAACTAACCAAAAAATTGGAAGGTTAGTGTTGAAATTAATAATCATCGTTAGCCAATCACAAAGAGTAGCACCTTTCGGAGTCGCAATATATTTTCGGTCCCGACTGCCCGTCCCGTCCACCGTTGCCTCAAGGCTGCAGACTCACTTTCGCGAGACTGCGAGTACGGTGTCTGAGCGGGACATTTTCTACCCGATCATGATGGGTACCTAGGTAATGCGTACGGAGTACGAGTATAACTTGGGACGCGCCTCCAGTGAACAAATATGATCATATATCCACTCCACCGTGCGTGTCCAGTCAACACTAGTAGAAGTGACCCTCACATATTACCAGAGTGGTAGCCTCCTTCCTTTCCTGTTTGTTTTTCGCCTCATCCCAACTCTTAACTTTTCATCACCTCCTCACCATTCCTCCACACCACTCCTAAATCCTCCCTCCTGTCTGCCTACCAGACTTAATCAGACCAAGTTGTTATATACTACCTTTCTTCGACTTCGAATAATTGTTCTCCAAGCGAGATATTCACGGCGGCTTTTTTATTGCGACTATCGATCGACAAATCGATAAATCAACAAATCGATAAATCAACAAATCTGCTTTGACTAGAGCCTCGTTGCCACCAAACAAATAGAAACAAGCACCGCCAACCTATACATTTCCGCCGCGCAAAGCTCTCCTTGCCTGCAACCTCCTAATCGAATTGCGACAAATAAATACGAGCCCGGCTGGCTTCGAAACCTCCAATACCGCCCGCAATGAGCGGGGACCTTTCCGAAAAGCCAGACGGCCCCTCCTCTGGCGCAGCCTCGAGCCATGGCGATTCCACCTCTGACCACGAATCCACCCAAAAAGAGAAGACAGGAAACAATCCATCTCAAGTCTCTTCCAAAGATCACGCCACCGCGATAGAGAAACTAGATTCGCATATTATCAAAGTCGACGACACGCAGGAAGATGATATCTACGCCAAACTCCCTCCTGCCGAGGCACAAATTTTGCGAAACCAGGTAGATCTTCCGGTCGTCAAGGGAGGTATAAAAGTCCTTTATAGATACGCGACAACCAATGATTACTTGATCATCGCAGTCAGCGCGATATGCGCCATTGCGGCAGGTGCTGCACTGCCTTTGATGACGGTCATCTTTGGTAATTTGGCAGGGGATTTCAACAACTACTTTGCGGGGTTGACCTCGCGCGCCGAATTCAACGACACAATTAGCCACATGGTATTGTACTTTGTGTACATTGGAATCGCCGAATTCGTCACTATCTACATATCGACCGTAGGATTTATCTACACCGGGGAACATATCAGTGGAAAGATACGGGCGCATTACTTGGAAGCATGTTTAAGGCAAAACATTGGCTTTTTCGACAAGCTGGGCTCGGGAGAAATCACAACCAGAATCACTGCGGACACAAATTTGGTTCAAGATGGTATTTCGGAGAAAGTGGGCTTGACGCTGAACGCGACCGCCACTTTTATTACAGCCTTCGTCATTGGGTTCATCAAGTCGTGGAAGTTGACATTGATCTTGAGTTCCACGGTATTCGCGATTGTGGTGACCATGGGAGGCGGCTCGACCTTCATTGTGAAGTTTAGCAAGCAATCTTTAGAATCCTATGCACTGGGTGGATCCATCGCCGAAGAGGTCATTTCCTCCATCAGAAATGCCGTTGCATTTGGCACCCAAGACAAGCTTGCCCGCCAATACGACGTCCATCTAGCCAAAGCCGAAAAATTTGGCTATAAGGTCAAGTTTGTACTCGGTGTCATGGTTGGTGGTATGTTCGGGATCATCTACCTCAATTATGGCCTTGCATTCTGGATGGGCAGCAGGTTCTTGGTCAAGAACGAGATTTCTTTGAGCGCTATTCTCACCATTCTCATGTCCATCATGATTGGAGCCTTCGCTCTTGGGAATGTAGCTCCAAATGCACAGGCATTCACCACCGCCATTTCCGCAGCTGCCAAGATTTTCAACACCATCGACCGTGTTTCGCCATTGGACCCTACATCTGACAAGGGAGAAATCATTCCAGAAGTACAGGGTACCATCGAGCTGAGGAACATCAAACACATCTACCCGTCAAGACCAGAAGTCACTGTTATGGAAAACGTCAGCCTCGTGATCCCAGCTGGAAAGAAAACTGCATTGGTTGGAGCGTCTGGTTCGGGAAAGAGTACAATTGTCGGACTGGTCGAGCGTTTCTACGATCCAGTTGGAGGTAACGTTTACTTGGACGGCCGTGATGTGAGCACGTTAAATCTCAGATGGTTGCGCCAGCAAGTTTCATTAGTCAGTCAAGAGCCAACTCTTTTCGGTACCACCATCTTTGATAATATTCGATACGGTCTTGTTGGAACTAGATTCGAACATGAAAAGGAAGACAAAGTAAGAGAGCTTGTGGTTGAAGCTGCCACGATGGCTAACGCCCATGATTTTATCACCGCCCTACCTGAAAAGTACGAGACCAATGTCGGAGAGCGTGGCTTTCTATTGTCTGGTGGCCAGAAGCAACGTATTGCCATTGCTCGAGCAATGGTTAGCGACCCAAAGATTCTCCTGCTCGACGAAGCAACATCAGCTCTCGACACTAAATCCGAGGGTGTCGTGCAAGCAGCTCTTGAAGTGGCAGCAGCAGGGCGAACAACCATCACCATTGCCCATCGTCTGTCAACAATCAAGGACGCTGACAATATTGTGGTCATGACCCAAGGTAAAATTGTGGAGCAGGGAACCCACAATGAGCTCCTGGCTATGAATGGGGCTTACTTCAATTTGATCGAGGCACAAAAGATTGCCCAGAAAGAAGAGCTGGCTCCAGAAGAGTATGCCGCTGTGGATCGTGAAGATGATAAATTGGTGCGAGAGATGTCCAAGAAGAGTGCCCAATACATGGAGGACCCTGATGACAAGAACATTGGCAACAGATTGAACCGCACCGAGACCGAGAAATCCAAGTCCTCCTTGGCTTTACAAGGCCGAACGACAGATGGAGTACAGCATGCGTCACTCTGGACCTTGATCAAATTGATCGCATCTTTCAACAAGCCCGAAATAGCCTGGATGTTCGCTGGGCTGCTCTTCTCTGTCATCTGTGGCGGAGGCAACCCCGTTCAAGCTGTCTTCTTCGCCAAGAACATTCTCGCTCTGTCATATCCCCTAGTGATTCCAGGCACTGCCATCGAAATCCCAGGTGCTGAAGGCAGGATTCGGTCGGATGTGAACTTCTGGTGTCTCATGTATCTCATGTTGGCAATTGTCCAATTCATCGCATTTTGTGGCCAAGGAATTGCATTCGCCTGGTGTTCCGAAAAGCTTATCCGTCGCGTCAGGGACAGAGCCTTCAGGACCATGCTTCGACAAGACATTGAGTTCTTTGACAAAGATGAAAACACTGCAGGAGCACTTACCTCTTTCTTAAGTACACAGACAACCCATGTCGCTGGTCTCTCTGGTGTGACCCTTGGTACGCTGTTAACCGTCATCACTACTCTGGTTGCAGCAATCACTCTCTCCACCGTCATAGCGTGGAAACTTGCTCTCGTCTGTACGGCCACAATCCCAGTGCTCCTTGGCTGTGGATTCTTCCGATTTTGGCTCTTGGCTAGATTCCAGCAAAGAGCCAAAAAGTCATACGAGAAGAGTGCCAGTTTTGCTTGTGAAGCCACAAGCGCCATTCGGACTGTTGCGTCTTTGACCCGAGAGGACGAGGTTCTCCAGCAATACATCTCGGCGCTGAACACCCAAGAGAAGCGAAGTTTGAACTCGGTACTAAAGTCGTCTTTACTTTACGCAGCATCTCAATCGTTGATGTTTGCTTGCGTGGCTCTTGGATTTTGGTACGTTCTCCATGCTTACTTTCCGCAAAATGAATGCTAACATATTATAGGTATGGTGGACAACGCATCGCAGATCACGAATATTCTATGTTCCAGTTCTTCGTCTGTTTCTCGGCCGTCATTTTCGGAGCCCAGTCAGCGGGGACTATCTTCTCATTCGCGCCAGATATGGGTAAAGCTAAACAAGCAGCTGGCGAGCTTAAGATCCTGTTTGACTACAAGCCAAAAATTGACGCCTGGTCTGAGGATGGAGCAAAACTTGATCAGGTTGACGGGACAATTGAGTTCCGTGACGTTCATTTCCGCTACCCCACTCGTCCTGAGCAGCCAGTCCTACGTGGTTTGAACCTGTCAGTATCTCCTGGCCAATATATCGCTCTCGTCGGTGCTTCAGGATGTGGAAAGAGTACAACGATCGCTCTTTTGGAACGCTTCTACGATCCTCTTGCTGGAGGTATCTACATCGACGGAAAGGAGATCTCATCTCTTAACATCAACGACTATCGTTCTTACATCGCACTCGTCTCACAAGAACCTACGCTATACCAAGGTACTATCCGAGAAAACATCCTCCTAGGTGCCGATCGTGAGGATGTTCCTGATTCCGAGATTGAGCATGCGTGCCGGGAAGCCAACATCTACGACTTCATCATGTCTCTTCCAGAAGGGTTTAGCACTATCGTCGGTTCGAAAGGTGGTCTCTTATCCGGTGGACAGAAGCAGCGTGTTGCTATTGCTCGCGCGCTTCTCAGAGATCCTAAAGTCCTATTGTTGGACGAGGCAACCAGCGCTTTAGATTCAGAGTCAGAGCACGTTGTACAGGCAGCCTTAGACAAGGCCGCAAAGGGTCGAACAACAATTGCGGTCGCTCACAGACTGAGCACGATCCAGAAGGCCGACATCATCTATGTGTTCGACCAAGGACGAATTGTCGAGTCTGGAACTCATACCGACCTCATGTCGAAGGGAGGGCGTTATTCGGAACTCGTCAACCTACAAAGTTTGGGGAAGACGGCTGCGCATTGAATTAGCGAATAGCGGTACATAATTTGTCTTGATCTGAATTTTAGAGCATGGCGATGGCGTTGGTGGCATATACAAAAGCAGGTCTCGAGAAGACCTCGGCCTCTATCTAATTCATTTTGGAGGGAATCATCATTGGGCATACAGCGGCACCTAGGGTACAGTGCATGTTTTGTTTTCTGTGTTCATACTTTTATTAGATTTCACTACGCAAGCTCGCGATGGCGTGTGCTGGGTTGATGTTAGATCAGATCCTGCTTCTCCGCTTATATATAATTCCCTATTTTCTACCCAGCAATCCCATTCTTTGTTTCGCACTTCAAGCTCCGGGTATCTACTCGAGGATCAATCACACCCCATGATAATCTGTCTTGATAGCTATATCTCAACGTGATTTTGATTTATGCTTTGAAAAGGGTCAATACTAAGTATGTAAAGTAAGATCGGAAGATAGAATAGATAAGCTTGCCAATGTCTCTTTCGAACCACTCGTTCTATTAGGCCCTTCGCGACAAGTATCCCTGCTTGAAAATTGTGTGTGTATGAGCGATGAATCAATCACCAGAGTAACCTTATATTTTCTGTATTATGGATTTCACGTTCATGATTTAGAGGCTGGTTGGTAAGACACTCCAGTAACGACGCATTGATTGTAGCTGATAGAGCCAGCTGGAGAGGGGTCCTTAGTAACCAATATAGCGCGGTAAGGTCACCATGCAACAACCGATGAATCTGCAGAAGTCGAGCTAAATCGAAAAGTTACTGATCCCTATTAATCTTCCTTCCCCTTAGTACATCTTCCTATCTAATCTCTTAAAATGTATATTTCGTATTATTAATGCCTCTCTTCATTTCCCTCTCGTGTGGTCGAAGTGTAGAAACCCCTGTGGTATTTAGTATCTATATTAGCTGGACTTATTTATGTCTTAATATCTTTCTTCCACTTACTCCAATCCATTTCCTTGTCCCGCCAGGAATTACGCACAAACACTAAAGTCAAAATCTTCAACAACGACACTCATCGCCAATGCAGGATCTTTCTTTTGTCAGTGGTCTGCAAAGCGCGGGTCTTCTTGCCGCGTTGGGAAAGGTATACATTACTTGTGTGAATGTACGAGCTTAGGCGAGGATATGGATGGAGGCCGTTGATTTTGGGGAATAGGTTTGATGGGGGAAGTAGGATAGAGATTAGAGGTGAGGCGCTATACCTACATTTGTAATCGGAGGGGGTAATGAGGTGGGGTGAAAATTACTGCGCATACGTTCGAGGGCTCTCGCAAGGGAAATCGGACGGGATGTTATTGAGAAAGGCGAAAGGGTGTTCCAAGAGGCTCTTGCATATGAGATTTAAACTCGTTGAAACTTGTCCGTAATATCCTGAGCTTGAAATTTACCACCTAGCTAATCCCATGTAAATCTAGAAACAAACATGTCTCTTCTGCAAATGATTATGTACTGTGCCCAGGATTACCGCAAATCCGCGTCAAGAATGCTCAGTCATAACGCTCAAGTTATAAAGCCCTGAAACAGAACAAAAGCGAGGTCATATCTCATGAATCATCATATCCCCGTTGTATTCCTCAGTCTTTTCCCCGCGGGCACATCTCGTAGCCAAACACCTCAAAGCCACTCACTGACCACATCCCTCGTCCCCTTCATGTCTACAACCCCACCATTAACAACCATTTGATTGCCGCCATATCTTGAGCTACGTCCATCAACCCTCTTCGCAACCTCATTAGCCTCAAATAAACTAACAAGTCTCCTCTTCCTATTAACGCCGTACTTCACATTCTCCCGGTCTTTCGCTTCGCAGATCTCAAAATTGCGTTTCCTACTCTCTTCATTTCCCTTCTCATACGTCGGGAGGAAGTGCTTGGATGGGCGATTAAGTAATTCATGGTTGCCACTTTGGCTTCGTGGGAGCGTGACTGGATTCTCGACGGACGAAGCGTGGAAACTCTCCCGTGCCATTTCGAGAGGTGTGCGGCCGGTTGTATTCTCACGGTAGAGATGGGTGGGTTGAAGACAGACCAGGAGGTCGGTGATACTGCTATAGTTGTTCTTGATGGCGACGTGGAGAGGAAGGTCGCCTTCGCCGTTGATCATGGAGAGGTCCTCACCCGTGGAGTATTTTGCTAGAGCTTCAACAAAACTAAAGGAATATGCATTGCAATACTTGTTCATGTAAAGCCCCAAAGGAGTCAAGGCTCCTGGGGAATATGTGCAACGCTCAAGGAACATCTCTTTCACAGCCTCTTTGTCGAATGGAGCCATGAATTTGTGCAAACATTTGGCTTGAGAGTTGCAGAGACCTACAATGCAATGGACCATGTTTCGGCCGGTTTTGTCGCGGTGGCGTTGGTTGGCTCCTTGGGAGATGAGATATGTAGCGACGTCTGGACGTTGCTTCAAGATGGCCACCTGAAGTGGAGTATGACCTTCTCCCGATTTCTGCTCAAGGGTTTCTGGTGAGATGGCGAGGATATGTTTGATGAGATCGAAATAAAGCTTAGTCCGCTTCTCGTCCTTCTGATTAGGAGACCAGAGGATTGCACAATGAAGAACCAGTTCACCTAAGAGAAAATTAGTAACTTCAATACGAGACACATAGGGAGGCGTGGCATACTTTTAGAGTTCAGCCAAGTCCCAACTGTCTTGTCAAATCCTTTATCAGATTCGGAAAGCGTCTTGATCCGCTTGTCGTTCTTGTTCTCATCGGCGAACTCCCTGTATCTACGCATGGGAGCATCACTCATGAACCATTCAAGAGAGTCAATACTTCCCATGTGCGCTGCTTGAAGCAGAGGAGGAATTATCTCTTCGGAAACTTTTACTGCGGTGTCAGGTGCCTGCGCCCAATCTGCTCGCTTCGTTCCACCAACGCTGAGTCCTTGATAGTATTTTGGCTTCGTCTTGATCTCGACTCCACTCTTTTGGATCAGGGCGTTCAATGGTAGTCCAACTCCAGTAGACTTGATCATCTCGGCAAGCATCGCTGTGCGGCCATTTTCGATGGCTAGACGGAAGACATCACTCTGAATTGTGTAGCATCGTTGGTCGTCAATCTCCTCGGCAAGCAAGCGCTTTTGCTCGGTGCCCACCTTGATCATGAACTTTAATAAGTCCATGTCATCGACTTTGACAGCATGCCATAGAAGATTAACATCAGCGATAGTGCGATGATCATCTTCAAAAAATCGGCCAACCTTGGAACACGATTCGATCATTGCCAGAGGCATGACATTGCTTTTGACGATGTTGGAAACCTCCCCTAGGTTGTCGACGGTGAATTTGTCACTGACCAATTCGGAGAATATTGGTAGCACATTTTCATTGTCAAAATCGTTCTCATTATCGCTGTCTTCTGTGACCATGTTCCAACGTTGGCGGTGAGTCTTATCTCCCTCATGGTATTGGGCAACGCATATATCCACAGCTTTCTTGGCCAAGTCTTTGTGGCCTCTAAGAACAGCAATAGAGAATGGATTGAAACCATTGCCATCATTGACAGCAATCTGTAAAGGTGGGTTGGTGGCAAGGGACTCCCCGAATGTCCAGGGTGCGAGTGTCAAGGACTTGACAGTTTTCAGATCGCCGACCCATGCAGCTTCAAACAGCTTAAAATAACCATTCTTCTTATTGTCGTCCATGTAGGGCAGATTAAATTGGAAGTCGGTTTTATATGGTTTTGGGACTGGTGGGGTGTATTGGTATCCAGCCCTCTGATGTGGCTTCTTGATCTTTGGGTGCATGTCATAGAACTTCTTGGCTCCGGAATCTATCAAAGACCGCTCTGTCTTCTCCAACTCGCTAATCACCTTGTAAATCGCTGCACGCTTCTCCTCTAAGCCCTCAGATACAGGCTCCTTCTTCTCAAGACTCTTGTTGTAATTTTCCCACTCTCGATCGTTCCCTTTTCTCTTTGCCTGGAAGTCGCAAAGAGCACTCCAGTGTTTGTAGGAGCCTTTTTGGAAAGCTTTGGTGTAGAATTCCTCATCCTCGAGTGTCTCTGGTCTCTTGCTGCAATTTTGTTGAGGATCCTTCGCTAGATAATCGCGCAACTCCCTCAATTGTTTTTGGACTGTGTCAAGAAGCGACTCACCAGTATAGTAGCGATAGCTGTTACTGTCTTTCAATAGTTGATGTGCTTGATTATTCAAGGTAGACACGTCTGCTCCTTTGGCAATCATGTTGTCCACAGCAGTTGACATGCTCCTGTTTGCAGCAGCGATGACTGGCTGTGTGACTTCAGTTCGGTACTGCGACATATTCTGATCGGAGCTTCGAAATTTCGCACCGGTATTCTTTTCCAAGTAAGACTTTATCCAATCTTCGAATTTGAGCTCGGGACACGCTCCAATCTCAAGCAGTTTTGAGACCATATCCTCGTAGCCTCCATCGATGGCCGAAAGCAAGGGCGAGGTGAACTGCGAATTCCATTGGCCAACATAGCCCGTTCTGTTCAATACGGAAAGTGCCACCGGTTTGTCGTTAGCAAGAAGTATGTCAACAAGATCGCTTTCACCCTTCGAAACCAAATAATGAAAGGCTGTGATATGATTCATGTCGGCTTGGGCAGAAGTTGCTCCTAGCTTCAACAACATTTCAACGACTTTCTTTCCTTTTTCCTTCGGCAGAAAGGTTGCGAGGACAATTGATAGAATTGCTCCGCGAGCGTCTTTGGTTATGGGATCAACGAGCTTGACCGGTAGCAAAACATCTGATCCGTATTCAGAGACAAGAAGCTCCATGATGTCAGCATGGCCATTAAGGATTGCAAGATGCAACGGTGACAGGCCATAGTCCCAGGCAATGACATCAACTTTACAGATATCTGGATCATCTGTTAAGTCTTCTGGAACGCCCTCCTGCCACATGGTCAGTAAATCATCCCTGGGTATGAGATGAAAAATGTGAAAAGTTAGTGCTTACCTCCCTGACACCTGCCTCTTTGACTTTGACAAATGAACCCATAGTCATGCTCTCCGATTCTTCACTTTCGAGCGTAATTTCCGAAGGCTCGGATCCAGAGACAGAAACATTTTCATCATTTCCCGTGTTAGATTCAACATGTACTAAATCTTTGCGTTCGGCTCGTTTAGCAGCTCGGCTCGCCTCTTTCTTTTCTTCCTCCTCATGCTCATTCTCCAAGCTTTTGTCCATGATTGCCTTGACCATTTGGCCATTTCCACGAGCGGCTGCGATATGTAGAGCAGTTCTACCATCAACAAGTCGGGAAATGAGTCTCGCGCCGTGGTCAATGAGGCACTGAACTATTTCAGGCGAGGAGGCCATGGTCGCAAGGTGAAGAGGGGTTCGTCCGGTGTAATCGCGGCAATTGACCTATTATATTTAGTACAACAGGAGGCGTACAACAAATGTTTTTACTTACATCTACGTCTTTTTGTTCGCACCAATCTTGAACATGCTCCAAATCGCCGTCGACAATCGCTTGGCATAAACGGGCAGTGTCACCAACATACGCCATAGTGGTCCACTCATCGTCCGTAATTGGATTGAAGCTTCCGATTTCTTGTCGTCCCGGATCGTCCTTGATAAACTTCAATTCACCTGAAATGTAAGTTTTTGCCTCCTCTTCAGCGACTTCAATCTCTTCGTCGGTCTTTGGAGTGGGACAATAGCCACAGCAATCTTGTAGGACTTCCTCTGCACTGCCGAAGAAACAAGGATGTCTATGCAGATAGACCTCGCGATCACCAGGTAAGTTCCACTCAGCGTTGAGCAGAAGGTCTTTGGCATACAAGAGTCGGTTGATTTTGGATGCATGGTACTTAGGCCCGTAAGGTACTGTCATGGAATGGTATGACGATACCTCTGCTTGATCAATCCAATCTGCAACTTCTTCTTCTTCCGTCTCTTTCAAATTGTTCGTGTTGTGATAATTGAAGCGCAATCTATTCGAGGCAGGTCGACCACGTTCTTTGCGGCGCTGATCCATATAGGAGTCGCGATCGGACGATTTGGGGAGTTTCTCCAAAATTAAGAGCCGTGCAAGTCCTTGAGTTCGGCCGAAGGAACGCTCAAAAATGGTAGGATCGATACGAGTTCGATCTAACATTGGCCAATGGACCTCAAAACCTCGACGGCTATATTTGGACAAGCGATTCTCGTAGGATGGGGAGCGTCTTGTGAGGTCAATGGTGTTGCATTGTGTGATAAAAGCCCCGAGAGCTCTTGGTGCTGCGTATACTTGTTTCCCGTCATATGCAGCACACGCACAATCGACATCAAAACCAGTGATAATTTGAGAGATGGAATCATAGAGACGAAGAACAATCTGAACGTGACGAGTTGGGTGTTGGCTGGCAATAGTAATAGCATTCTTGGTTCGAATTGTCGTTACTTCGTGGAGAATGCTGTCCTTAACTCTTCGTTCGATTTGTTTAATCTTCTCGAGTGCCTGTTCTTCGTTCATGCCATACAAAAACAGATCCACGTCGCTAGCTGGGGCAAGGTGCTCATGATAGTATTCTCGCATGCTTCGCTTGCTACCAGACCACTTGTCAGGAACTGCAAGCAGCGCTGTTGTAACGGAACTACCAGCAGCAACCACGTTAGACCAGTCAAGATCAGTCAGGGAAGACTCCGAGAAGAGGTTGAAGTTTTGTTGGAAGTCCTTGAAACTGGGTGCAACAGCAGGGGTGCCGGATTTCTTGCGTTCCTTACCCAGCTCCATGATGTAGTGCGACTTCGTCTCTGGAGACTCTTTTTCGAGACAGCGTGCACGAATTTTGACTTCATCCTCATGGCCATCGTAGATTGGGACTAAGTTGACGTTGGGGTCCTTGACGGACTCATGATTTGGCTCTTGAGCGTAGACTTTGCGGAGTTCAGATTCGAAAGCTTTATAGGGCTCGACGAGTTGTTCAATGGGTGTGTCTGGGTGCTTTGAAAGATATGGAATGAAATCTTTGACAGATGCAGTGGGTAATTTGGGAATCTCGATTGTTGACATGACGGTTGAAAATGTAAATGGAGAAATTGACGCTGGATAGATGAATGATATTGAACTTGAGCGAGGATGAAATTGGAATCAAAGGCGAATTTTAAATTGATGAAAAATTCTGGCCGTTTACAAAGGCAAGGAAACTGTTGGTCGAAATGACACGATATATCGACAGGGGGGAATTGGCGCAGTCGAGAAAATGCAGACAAATCTGAATTGCGAAGATAGAGCGAGTCTTTGGAATTGATGAATCCTTTTATTCTCCCATCGTCAGCCATCTCGCCATGGATGACTGCATCGTGTCGAGTGGGACGCGTTCAAGAATCGCCAGGTTGGAGCGAAAGCACGTGGAAGTGATTAGGCAGCCACAAGCACGCTAACCGATTCTGGCTAAAGATAATGGCGCCACAAGGGAGCGAAAAATGTGATGCTAAAAAAGGAGCTGATGCCTATCAACTAGTAGTCAGTACAAATAGGTGGCATCGAAGGACGATGAAAAGATGGCTGGGAAAGGTTGGATGCGGCAAACTGCCTTGGCTTGCCTTGCTAGGTCTTGGCAATTGTCATTGGCGTCGGCATTCATTACAGACAAATCGCGTGGGAAAGGTTCAGCTCGAACCTCACGCAGTCTGTCACATTAACGGAAATCCATCCTATTAAATGCTAACCATTTGCCCTCTGTCGAACGCCTTTGTCAACTCACACCACGCTACGGAAAGATATAGAAAGCGCGTACCAATAGACTGTACCAAAACGTTTCGGCACTCATCTGATCACCTCAAAATAAGGGAAATGTGACATCTGCCGTCAAAGTTTTTGATATCATTGGAATTAAGGTTCGGATATTAGACGATAGTTTCTGCATGAAAATGAGCTGCACAAGGCCACTCCATATGTCTAGACCTTTCTAGATAACATGACAGCTCGCAAAATTCCGAAATCCTAGGACGCAGAAGGTTAGTTGTTACGCACGTTGGTATGACGATATAGCTCTGCAACGGGTAAGAGACTTTTCGTGTCTTGTCCAAAAAAAATTCAATCACTATGATCACTTTCTGTAACTTCACTCTAATTCAATGTACGACACGTAACACGACTAGTAGGCCTCACAATAGTCTCACAATACGAAACATGTTCCTACTTATATTAGCCTTTCACGAGCCTCTCCCCATCGTCAGCATGCCAAGATTGACCTTTTGCAGCAAGTGCTTGAGAGAAAACTATACCATGAGCAACTTGTTTCCCAAGAATCCCAAGGATGATCAATACGCGTTGAGAAAATAGATCTTATGATTAAAAGAGCTCGAAAACGAGATTTTGGTCACAACCCTGCGGTACACTCTCAAGCTAGGCAAAAGTTCAGAGTTGTATCTTTGTGGATGGGAACAAAAGCTACCTGCAGAAAAAGCGTATTTTCAAGTTGGGCTGCTTTGCAATTCAATCTCTGGAGCGGCGTACCGATTTGTGTTCGCCGCAAAATCTCTACTCAAGTACGATGTGAAATATAAGGTTTCAAAATAAGGTCGAAGAGTCGAAGAAACAATCGACGCTAAGCTAGCTCCATGTATGGACCATATATCATATTTCGATCATACCTTTTTCCGCATTGCCTACCAGGCACAAGCTCTAAGACTGTTGCCTGGAGCAATATCTTTCGATTGGTGTGAGGGTAGAGAGGCAGGTGCACGTATACGATATAGGCATGCGATATTGTCTCAACCAGGGTCATGGAGCAAAATTTACATGCTACTGTAGAACCAACATTGTAATTGCTTCATTTTCGATTTGTGGCTACCTGGGTTGCCTCGTGAACCAAGCTTGGCATATCTGTAGTCTTCCCCTTTCTGATCTCCGCCCATCAAAATGATAAAGATACCTTAGTCGCCACTTCGCACGACTAATAGTCTGCTGTATAAATTCAACTACATTCTACCAAGTACTTCAATTGAACGGCTCACACGTTACATCCATCAAAAGTTACGATGGACCTCTTCAGCACCGAAAACCAGACCTTTTTCCTGAGTCAAATCGCAGCTTTCAACTCAGCAAACGAACAGACTAAGCAGGCGGCACAGCGAATTACAACGGATTCAGACACGATCATTGGCGCGCGAATTAGACCTTTGTCGAAGGCTGAAAAGGAAAATGGTCATGTTCCTGGTATTTATGCTCGAAGTCAAAGTGGAATCGCTGATATTCATGGATTGAGACGAAAGGCCAACGGGCGCCCTGCGATTACTGTAATTTTTACTCGGCCCTAGTCTTTCACTAAATATTGCTGATGGTATATCTCAGTCGTCGAGTTTCCAGCTTGATCGAATTTATGGACCGGAAAGTAGCTCCGATGAGATTTACAAAGATCTTGTTGCGCCTTTGGTGCCATGGGCAGTAAGTTTATAGATTCTAATAGTTACCCTAGACCCTAAAAGTCTCCATTCTTTGGTAAAATCTAATTTGGAACGCCTACTGATTTCAAATATCCAGTGGAGTGGAGGAATCAGTACCCTCTTCGCATATGGCCAGACAGGATCTGGAAAGACCTTCACCATCGACGAATTAGAAAGAAAGGCAGCTGAACACTTGTTTGTGAACATGAATGGAAATCGCGATGTATATGTCTCTGTATTCGAGTTGGAGGGAAACATCGCATCAGGTACTTCTCCTCACTGACACGAGGATTATCCAGCTCATCAGCACGTAGATCTCCTAAACGACCGCCGAACCATCAGTGTCATGGAGGACAGCTTTGGCGAGTCCCAACTAGTCGGTGCTCTAGAGCCTCAAGTCAACTCAGCAGAAGAACTCTTGGCACTCATCGACCGAAGCATGAAATTTCGGAAGAGCGCCCCAACTTTGAAGAATGACACTTCTTCTCGAACTCATGCCGTCTGCAGAATTAGAATTGTCAATAAAGATGTTAGTGAGACTGCAGATGGACTACTCTTCCTCATCGATCTCGCAGGAAGCGAAGCTGCTGCCGACATCAAGGATCATTCCCAGGAGCGAATGAAGGAGACAAGAGAGATCAATACCTCCCTGTCAATCTTGAAGGATTGCATTCGAGGGAGGTCAATGTGGTATGCACAACAGAGTCAGGCCAGTGCTCGAGCAAAGCAAGTACATATCCCATATCGCAATAGTACTCTCACGAAGGTTTTGAAGCATGTCTTTGACACAAAAGGTCATCGCCATTGCAAGAATGCGGTGGTTTCATGCGTTAGTCCCAGTTTTATGAATTGTGGGCCAACGAAAAATACCTTTCGGTATGCAGAACTCCTGAGAGTTCCTGTTCCTCTGTTCAAACTGCCTCCTCACAAGGAGAATACACCTTCTACTTGGACTTCAGCCGCATTGAGAGCTTGGATTGATAGTAACGTGAGTTCTCCCTAGCCCAAATCCACATCATCTGTTGTCCTTCAATTACTGACAACGTTTCAGTCTGGCGATCTCCCAATCAACTCCTCCCTTCTCGCACCAACCGAGAATGGAATTCAAATATGCAGGCTCCCAAAAGGCGAGTTCGTATCCCGTTGTCTCAAGACTCCTGGAGTCAACGAGCAACAAGCACGAGCATTCTATGACAAGCTCTGGCGCTTGCATATTGACTCTCGCAAAGGAAGTAGTGGTAAACCCCAAACTGGCGCCCAAGAGACACAAGAATCGAAAGCACCAAGTCTGCCGTTCTACGATCGTGTAAGACCGGGAATGTTCATCCAGATGAAATGTACCGACCCAGATAAAGAACACATGTCGAAGGTTATGGTTATGGCTCCGGAGCATGCATTTCATGTAGTTGAGAGCACTAAGTTGGAAGGGTCGGCCAAAAGCAAAGGCGAAAATCGAAGATACATCTGTGCTTTGGTGTTGCCTTCGCCTATGGGAGATGCTTATGAACTTGATGTTACTCATCAGGTTGTTATTGGGGTGGGAGAGATGGAAAAGGAGCTGCTGATGGAGTACGATCAGGCAACTCGTTGTTATTATATTACTCTTTGAACATTTGGTTGTGTTGTTGAGCGCGGAGCTTTCTGAAGAATGCGAATTACTTGTCGAAACCCGCACAATAGTGATGAACTCTTCTTTTGAAAAAGGTGGACGGCACGAATTCTCTTTCTATCTGCAACAGTGTGAAGAAAATATAGACTTCGGATATGCTTCTCAGACTCGCTTGAGACGGTTGGTTGAATCACCCGGCTACCGAGTTTCAGGGTTGTTTATATCCGGGATCGGGGAACTTGGCCAATGACCACTGAAGATGATTTACGTAGTGCTTATTAGCCTCATTATAAGTCTCAGCATCTCTCCCACCAGTCTCGTGGTCATTCATTTTTAAACTGGTTTCGACAGAGCAAGCACGAATTACCGTAGATATAATCAATCTATTAAAGGCGATTTCCAGCGAATGAATACGGATCATGGTAGTTACAAGTAAAATTGCATTCACAATATTATGCGATTTCACTGATATTGAAACAGTTCCTGATTTATCAGTGAAATACGATGATCAGCCACCAAGAGGTCATAAACTTATTAAAGATGTTACACAGCAAGCGACCTCCAACATACCCATTGAGGAATCCCCAGTAACACTGCCATCTACTGAAACTCCCTTCTCTCGCTGGACTGCCTGGTCTCAAGTCCTAGCAGGCCATCTAATAATATTCAACACCTTCGGTTACATCGGTAGCTGGGGCTTGTTCCAATCCTACTATGTCGAATTACTTTCCCAAACATCCTCCGCAATCTCATGGGTAGGCTCAATCCAACTCCTGCTAGTATACTTTGTTGGTGCCTTCTCCGGTCGTGCACTTGATGCAGGATACCTGTATTCAACTGTCATTACAGGTTGTATGTTCCAAATTGTTGGGATTCTCGCCACGGCACAAGCGAGAAGCTATTCTGTGCTGTTCATCACACAGGGTCTGTTGGTGGGATTGGGAGATGGATTGGTGTTTTGCCCGGTGGTCAGCTTGATCTCGACATATTACACGGATCGAACGAGAGCTTTGGCTGTTTCTTTTGCAGCTACTGGTGCGGCGACAGGTGGTATTGTATTCCCCTTAATCGCAAAGCAGATGCTTGGATCAGTTGGAGTTGCATGGACGCTAAGGGTCATGGGCCTTGTGTTCTTGCTAAATTCGGTTGTCGCAATCTCTCTTTTACGGGTACGGGTCCAGCCGAGGAAGACTGGGGGCATGATAGAATGGGAAGCGTTTAAGGAGATACCGTATTCGCTCTTTTGTGTTGGGACATTCCTTAGTCTTTGGGGATTGTACTTTGCTTACTACTATGTGAGTGTTATCAATAAATGCTCTTCACTCCTACCACTAAGAATGCATGATTCCAGATCTCCGTATTTGGAAAGACAATCATCCATATCTCATCTTCAGATTCCTTCTACCTAATTATGGCCATAAACGGCATCGGCATCCTTGGTCGCATTATCCCCGCATATCTCGTCACACTAGCAGGTGAAGTCCTAAAAATCCTTGCCCCAGCCACCCTCCTCGCTGGTATCCTCATGTTCCTCTGGATTCCCGTTTCCACCAAAACGCAACTCGTTGTCTGGATCATCTTCTACGGCTTCTTTGCAAACGCCGTACAAGCCTTGATTGTCGGCGGTGTGGGGAGTCTAACTTCTGATAAGCAGAAAATGGGAGTCAGGATTGGGATGGTGTTTACAATTTTCAGCTTTGCGTGTTTGACGGGGCCACCGATTGCTGGGGCACTTATTGATAAGGATATTGGAGATTTTTTGCTTGCGCAGGTGTTTGCTGGGGTTGTGATGGTGGCGGGAGCTGGGGCTTTATTTGGGGCTGCTTATGCTAAGAAGTTGTAGATTTAGACAATTACGACTTTGAAGAGTGTAGTTAGGAGATTTGCGGGCGTTAATTCTCGAGATTTCTTCTGATCATGGCTCGTTCCTTAGACTGGGTGTACATTGTTCTCCTTGATCAACCCGTCATGTTTACCTCTTTCGTATCCGCTTCCTTAGCCCTAGCCCTCCCAGCCTCCTGTGTCTCCTGCTGTATCCGCCCCTTTTTCCTAATTCTTCGTATCTTGGTTTCGCCAATTATCGCGCCAGTTGTCGCATACGTAACCACAATTTTTCTTCTGCCCTCTCCCCCCCCCCCCCCCCCCCCCAGCGCTGCTAGAAAACGTAGGCTTTGAAGTCTCGCTTGTTAATCGAGCCTGATGAAACTAGCATGTTGTTGTTCGACACCCTTGAAATCAGCCGAGCTCGGCAAAAATTCTTACCTTCTCTTTGCGATGGGTGAAAACAATGACTCGGAGCCTTTGGAAGGACGAGAGAAAAAATTTGCTTCGTTTTGCCGACTTTTTGTGTATGGGGCATATTTGAAGTTGAAATGTAGCTGCCTGCTTAATATTATCTGATTTTAGTGATTTCTAGGTTTGATAGCGAACCTGAAAGCGAATATTGGTTGAGAAAGCCGAAGAGCGGGGACATAATATCACGAAGGCCGCTACGTTTTTTGCCAGAGATGCTCATATTTGTACAGCAGTATGATTTTCCTAGGCAGTGCGATGGTTGTGCGGTTGGAGTTTGTTAGAGGGATTTGAGACCAGTGGTTATTGGTATATCCAATCGTTACCTTCCAGTGCAGATTTGTGGCTAAGATTCTAGTAAGAGCCTGGCTCTTCTATCGATATTTTTCTTCCTTAAAAGAACCATAACCCTTTGTTATAGCAACCTCGACCTGTAGCAAAAAGAATTTTTATTGTTAGTTGGGTGTATTTACTTGGCCTGCCTTAGTCTCGCGTCGTGTTTTGATTCTATTGAGTAGAATGATCTTCTATGAAACTTTTAATATCATAATATCATGCCTGTCCGAGCTTTGACTTGGGCGAGCTCGAGTCTAGGTGTCTAGGTTCTATCAAAGGCACAAATTATAGCATCCTTCTACTCACTTATCGCACAAATTTAGAGTTCGGTAAAAGTTTTTTTTAGCAAGCATTGACAAGTCTTTATGAATTATTGAAGAAGCAGAAAGAGTCTATGTTGCAGCGAAATCAGCCCCTGTTTCTGTACAAGGTATCAAGGGTGAAATACCCAACTTTCATGTATATATACCACGTCACCCCCTCTTAGTCTCTCGGTCAATCAGTCATTTTTAGACTCATTTTGAATTGCAACAGTCTATCTCACTTATATTTAATCTTTGTTGCCTGGTCGTTGAAATAGTTTTGTTAGTCCCACGTATTAACGTATCCTCTGCAGTCGTTAAGGAAAGTAAAGCAAAACCCCTGCCTTTGTGCATCATATCTACTCTGACATCGAAACAATTCTTATCTTAATGACATTCCGCTACTGTCTTTGGCATTATGAGAAAAATTAAAATTGACAAGTTATTTTCAACAAATTACTCACAGTTAAAAGTAAGTCCAGCTGAGGATACCACTTCTACTCATATCTCAGGAAATTGAGGTTATTCAGAGCACAATGATCTGACAGCCACTTGAGTGAAAAAAGCAACAGATGTGAACCATGAAACTAAATATCGCTTTGTTTGCAGATATATACGTCTTTCAATTACATAAATACCCTGCAATCTTCGGGGAGAAGGCATGAGAAGATAATTATAGTGAAAGTAAACTCGATAAATCTAGCATAAAACGGGTTTGGAGAAGCCCAACTTTAAACTTGATTCGTAATAAGTTTCAATACCCTTAAAATTATTTAGGGTCTTTTATAACCATAACATTATCCGAAGGTCAATGGAGCTAATATGAAAAGTTAGAGTAGAAAAAATGGAATCACTGAGAGCTCGACAAGTAGCGTCAATTCTGCAAAGGAGATAATTCGTTCTTGCTCGCAGACAAATCTAATGTATATCATGTTTCTTCATGGCACTTATGTTTTGTATACTTTTAAAATCTTCTCCTTGTGTTTAAAGTGAGAAACAGGTGTTCTCCTATTATTTCCCAAGCAGGTTTATAGTCTTAGTTGATCTTACTAATTTAAAGTTTCAGCTCTTGAGATGACACTTCAAATGGCATCTCACGAAATTCTCAGCTTTACAAGAATATCTTTCGGACATACCCCTATTCTGAAACTACATACCCCATCAAATTTCATACCCTCGCCAAGAAATAGTAGCGCCTTTCCAACCCTCTCAGCCGATCAAGCCTCAAATGCCGTGCATACCACATACCAAGGCTACAGGCCCTAAGCCACCACTATCTAGCTTAGGCATCATCCGACTCTCCTCCACCTGCATAAACCAGAAAACAAGCCCCTCGTACCTGCTCCATTCGCTTGTAATTGCGACGATCAATCTCGGGACGCAGAGTGTCGGACGTCTCGATAAAGTTATGATCTTAGCAGCTTCTTCAGCTGCAGGAACGACATGCGGAGAAATGGTAGGGCAGGAGTCGCCGTTGGAACGAAGGATGGAGAGTCGTGCTACCTGAGTAGTATAGTGATGTCAGTTGGATGATCTATCGGACAACACGATTCTGAAGATATATAAGGAGCGCATTCCTTGGAGGTTCAATGTTCATGTTAAGCATATCTCTCGAGTTTCAAGTGCCTATATAAATTGAACTACCGTCACAATGAGTTTCTTCATACCTTTTTTTCTCGCAGTCCTGGCGACAACAGCCGCATCATCAGCGGTACCACACGAGCTCTCAAAACGAGCAACAACCTCCTGCACCACACCATCTGGCCCCGGATTCTGCTCTTCTACCTCATCGCCCTGCACAGGAGGGACATACATCGCTGGCCACTGCCCAGGCGCATCAAATGTTCAATGTTGCGTCGCAACTTGTTCCCCGCCATCCGGGAAAGGGGTGTGTGAGCCCACCGCAAATGCTTGCTCTGGCACCTATTACGCAGGCTTCTGTCCCGGTCCGGCAGACATCCAGTGTTGCGCTCCCTCAGGTGGTGGCACTGGTTCTGGATCACTAGGAATCGATATTTCGACTACTCCTACTTCAGCATTTTGGACATGCGCAGCATCAACTTTCAAAGTAGTCGCTTTGCAAGGCTATATCCAAGGATGTGCCAAAGGAGGAGCTATCAAAGCAGGCTTCACTCAGAACTACGCAGCAGCAAAAGCAGCTGGGGTCCAGCGAATTGATGCTTATATGTTTCCTTGTACTGGTACACAGGATACAGGTGTTGCTTGCAAATCCCCAGCAGCACAAATCAAGGAGTTCCTTGATGTGGTGGATGCAAACTCGATGGCTATCGGTACTTACTGGTTCGATATCGAGCCGACCAGTACAGCAAGTGGTGGTGCCTGTAATGCGTGGAACTTGGGAGCTGCTGCAAACGCACAATTGGCAAGAGACTGGGTCGCTGCTCTCAAAGCGACAGGGAGGAAGTGGGGAATCTATGCTAATGGGTACAAATCTCCATTCTTCGGGGCTTTGAACAAAAAACTAACTATTTCAGCAATCAATGGACCTCCATGTTCGCCACACGGGCAACGGACATTGGCTCGGATCTCCCTCTCTGGGCAGTTCAATTTGATCGCAAACCAGGGGTTGACACCGTGACAACCTTCATGGGAGGATGGACAAAGGCAGTTGCAAAGCAGTACAATCTTGGTATGTTACTTTACCCAATTTCCCATCCCATAAGCTAACGCTATATCTTCAAGATACAACCGCGTGTGGCGGAAGTGTAGACCTGGACTCTTTCCTCTGAGCTTTATCAAGGCTATGAAGTATATTTACCAGATATTGAGGAACAATAGAAGTGGTAAAAATTGTTTAAGAATATGTATTATGTTTTATGTATCTTTACTAATGCTATAACACTATCCATAAATTTCCTGAAATAGAAACATTCTAGACGTGACAAAAGATGGTCCAGCGTTTGAGTGCTGGAAATTGCGACATAATCTTGAAAAGCGAGCGCATTCCTTGGAATGCTATTCTCAGACCAGTAATAGACCCCCTCATTGCCAAATGTCAAGATATTATATGGCAAAAATTGCCTTTGAAATGATATCTTGCATACTGGCCTAATCTCGTGAACAAAGAGGATACAACAATCATTTATAACATGCTGTAGCAGCACTAATTCATAGTATACAGCATGATACCAATAATGCAATCAATCCTCCCAAAGATTAATATTGCAAATCAGAATACGAGTTGAGAGGCTCATTATGGTTGATATTGTCGACAAAGCTAACCGTCCTTGATCTGAACCCAGTCTTCACTACCCACGCGCTACCGACACCACAAGAGCCCATCCGATTTGTACCTATATTTAATTGCACGGAGACACCTATAAGCCTGCCCGAAAAGGACAACTACCATCTTGGTTTGAAGGGGTTTGCCTGTTTGAAGAAATGCCAGAAGATCCCAGATCTAATGTCAATAGTCCTACCTAGGTCTAAAAGTGACGGAATAATCACCAGGTCCGTGTCACCAACTGATACTGCGTTGTTTGTTTCCATGGCATCGAAGAGTTCTCCTTCCTATACACCAGCCACCAGGCTAGCTGCTATCTGGGTGCCTTCTGCCGTTGTGTTGAGAATGTAACCATGAAGTTGAAGATCTAAATGAAATTAAATCTGTTGATATATACGGTGACATCTACTATCAAATGCTTTTAGAAGACAGCTGGGCATAGTCAGAAGGCATAATACAAGACAAATTAGAAGGCAGACCAAAAGGTTTAAAACTCTATAAGGGTGGGCTTTTGTTCTGTGAGAGGGGAGAAAGAATTCAAGACTCTTTCTCCTGCTCTTGTGGCTCTATTTATGATATTCTTACGTACCTCAAACCAACAGAATCTGCTTCATGTAGTATTTTCAAATCCTTAGAGAATATTAGAAGTCACTTTAAGCTCATAATTTCTGATCTAGATACATATGATAAGCTGCCACAGGCCAAATTTTAACCCATTTGGTGTTAGTAAAGTTAGATCAATTGGTACTTCGGACACTAAGTAAATTTCCTGCCTACCTATTGTGTCCAGTGTATTTTATGTTCGCTAGTAAGTCCTGGTAGGTTTAGTATCAGACATACGAGCACAACGAGTGCTTCGGTAGAAACTGCACTAGAATTGATCTGTCGTAACGAACGAGACGCGAGGGAAAGGATGCTTGACATAAGGGGACTAACTTGCACAGACTCCCGTCATGCGAAAGTGATACTAATGTTCGGTCAAATTATGCCGAGCATTGTTTTAGATCCAAAGTTAATACAGTAGGAGATGTGAAACTTACAACCACAGCATCATTAGATAATGCTTCCGACGCGTAACTAAGGTTCTTTGAGCATCTCATTACAGGTCAATTGGTAGTGCGTTTTTCGGATTGAACTTGTAGGCTCTGGAGATCACATTAAAGCAGCCAAGAAATGGTAAATCCAGATAATTGCGATGCAGTGATTGGTTGAAACCAAAGGGGGGTTGTATATTGTAATCAGAGCTGGTAAATTCAAACCGGACTGTTCACCCTCTATATCTGGTTTGATCAACAGCAAATTAATCAGGGTTTATGAAACGTCCTGCGAATTGACACTGGAGACTGGCAAGTACACAGCTATTATTTAACAGTCTTCATAGGAGATACTAAGAATAGATACCTCCCTCGGTATACGCAAGTATAAAACACCCATTTATAGGAATGACTCCTATTACATCGATTAAGAGCGAGCACTCCTATCTCCTACCACTGACTTATTACACCTTCCCTATCCATGAGCTCAGACGGTCCCTTCGGACCTATCGTCAATAGCACTAAGATTGTCATTTTCGAACATAGGCCAAGTATAGAAGCAGGATATATTTTTCTTGCTCTGTTTGGACCCTACGCTCACTGTCTATCATTCCCTAATCCTCAGGAGTATCGGTGAGTTACGATATATTTATATCCAGAGATATCTAAACGTGCTGACTAGTTTTCAAGTGCTGTAGGAGAAGCGGCAGGCTATTATGGGTGTGGCTGGGCATCTGGCGACCCTAACCAAAAGGGACCCTTATACTGAACTTCATGCTCCTTCTTGTCTCAGCGTCTTTCATCCCGCAGCCATCTACCTGAGTCTCAGACGCATCATCCTCGCAAGCTACTATTCTTTGACCAGATCGAATTTGATGACCAAGATCTGCGTTCTTATTGACTTCGCTCCGTATTTTCACCCAGGTTATCGGCGCCGGTATGGTTGTTTCAGGCGATGTCGACTGGCTCTCCTCATTTAACCTGTTGGTTCATCTTTATTCAAGTAAGACGCGACCCTCCTGAAGTACTGGCCCATACGCCAGATATGCCTTGGCAGTTTTACTTCTGGGCCATTGTGGCAGCAACACTTGCCATGATTTTGCGGACTGTATTTCATAGTATTGATTCCCATAACGACAACGCCAACTAAGAAGCATACATCTACATCTTCAATGCTTTACTCATGTTATTTATTTCTTTTTTTTCCTGACTCTCTATCTAGGAAGACTCGGTTGGGATTCTCGGAGAGTGAAGAACATGGATTGGGACACAGAAAGAGATGTAACGCTTGTTGAGAGAGAACCTAAACCTACTTAGATACTACCGTTCTTATAACTTTAGTTAGAAGAAGCACCTCAGACCCGCAAGGCAACGCGATATATATATCTATACCGAAAATGTATGTCATCAGTCGTAAGTCCCAGCATTACAACGTAGCCCGGGAAGAGTATAATTACGAAAACTGTATGAGTAAGTACTTTGATGATATGAAGTGATTAAAAGTTGTTCGGCGCGGGATTCTGACGTATTAAGTGACAAGTATCAACTTCCGATAGTACTGGAATGGCTAAAGGATAAAATCCAGGAGAAAACTAAGCGGAAAGATGGAGAGGGGAGATAAGGAGGGAAATTAGAACTGAAAACATGTACTTTATACAAGGTGCACCAAAGTTCGGAAATATATACCCCAGTATTTTCGGTGCATGAATTTGCAATTCCAGCAAATACTAATCGTCCAGATACTATCTCCGTATCGATGATTTGATATCAGAAATTAACTCGAGCTAATTGTGCTCTTTTCAACCTAGTGTACGTTCTCGACTCGATTAGGTCGAGCCTAAGTCGTTTCTCGTCAACACCATACCACACTAAGCGCTCCAAAAAGTAAGGTACCCGCCACTAACTACACCTATACCCGCTACCGGACTCTTCTCCAAATACTGGCTATTAGTTTGGGGAGATGACGCTCTCCATATATAGTGACATGCCTCGACATCTCCCCCCGTACTCATCGTGTTTCTTCTTCCTTTCCAAAATATCTTGCTTTCAGTTTTCGGTAGCTCAATACATCTCATAATGTCTAAACTCTTCTTGAGCGCCGGCCTCTTCGCCGCGACCATAACTGCCATTCCAACGATCCTCGATGGCGCAAAGTATTTCTCCGGATTTGACCTACCCACCTTGAGTTCCTCACAAGGCGGAAAAGCATCCTGTATTTCAGGCTTTATCACCGTTTCAACCTCGTACTCAAACACCGTTTTGAACTACCAAAACCCAACACAACTGTCCTTAACAGAAACCATCGTCGAATTCCTCCAGGTTGACAGCACACTCGCCAGCACTGTTCTTGGCTCCAAGGTAGACCAACGGGGGTCTTTCAAAATCCACTCCAAGCTTTGCTATCCTCAAGGATCAAGTCTTAGCAATGCCAGCTCAATACAATTCCTTACACATGGTGTTGGGTTTGACAAGTCATACTGGGACTTCTATTCCAGTCAGTACAGCTATGTCGATTACATGGCTTCCAAAGGCTATGCAACATTCTCCTATGATCGACTAGGCACTGGTCTATCAGCACACCCAGACCCAATTCAGACCGTCCAAGCCCAACTCGAGGTGAACATAGCCCACTCCCTCATCGGAGCACTACGCAGCGGCGCTATTGCATCGACCTCTTTCAAAAAGATCATTGGAGTAGGCCATTCCCTAGGAAGTGAAGTCACCGTTGCTATTGCGTCACAATACCCATCAGACATGGACGCCGCAGTCTTGACCGGCTTCTCAGTCAGCTTCGGAGGCTTCCCATCCTTCTTCTCGGCTCTTAACCTTCAAATCGCCAGCCAAAATGACCCTCTCAGATTCGGACTTCTTCCTAATGGTTATGGAATCTCGCAAAGCAAGATTGGCAATCAATTCGCCTTCTTCCGCCATCCAAACTTCGACTCGAATGTTCTCGATGCTGCTGAGAGAGCGAAGCAGACTTTCACCGTTGGGGAACTCTTCACAAACTCCCAGTTTATAACGCCAGCACCAAATTTCAAGGGACCAATCGACGTTGTAATCGGCGAGAATGATCTACCTTTCTGTCAGAGCAATTGCTTAAGTAATGGAAATAGAGCAGCTGAAGTTCAGCCCGCTTTGTTCCCTGCTGCTGGTTCTGGCAGCGATACTTATACTTTGAAGGGTGTTGGTCACGGGTTGAATTTGCATTATGGAGCTGGTGATGCTTATGCTCATATTGCTGGGTTCGTGAAAAAGAACGGGCTCTAGAGGATCGGGAACAGTAGATTAGTCCATGTTCTTTTATCAAAAGTAATTAACAATTAATTAGAATTAAACTCCGACTACCTGTTGGCTCTTCGTGCTGGTGTGAACTTATCTCGATGTGAGTTGTGGGTACTCATTGTGGAATAGATTGCTTATGAAACTAACTAAGAGGTAAAATATAAATCCATGCTTCGCTTGCTTTTGTATCTCACCTTTGTATGCTTATGTTCATAGGTGACTCGTGAAAAGAAGGGGAATTCAGTAACTCTAAATAATGCAATGTACATCGACAATCCGCTATTTGTCAGAAAATTCACGGTCTTCTAACATCTTAGAATTAATTCAAAGCTCTATAACAGTTTTGCGACACTGCTCATTATGAGCCAGCACGTTTGCAAGCAATTCAGCTCGTAACTAGTACCTTTCTCTCGTATTTCGTATACTCTCGTTCACCGTCGTCCCGCTCCCAAGCACCAGCCTAGAAAGGCAAGCTTTTTATGTCCCTTTCAAGACTATGAAACAGAAGCTTATCTTCTCCCACCTTCCATCTCATCCCGAGTCCAGCATACACCTTCAAATTCTTCTCCATCAACGCCCACATCTTCCTTTCACAAACCCCAATCCATCCCTCTCACAAACATCAAATACGAGGAGGCCGCCTCATCACCGGCACGTCTCACCCCGGCTCCGATGCTTCCCACCGGCGCCAACAGGCCCCGACATGGACGGACATCGGTCTACGCCCAATCTCCCGGACCCCTGAGCAAGTACGAATCAGTCCTGTAGGATCGCCAATTCGGGATACGGCGGCTGTTTTGGAGGGGGGAGAAAGAAGGGGTGAGGGTATGTATAGAGGCTGAATTCCCCTCGATCATTTTAAATAATTTTGGGAAATTTTTTTTTACGTTCACTTTTTGAAGAAATTTGGGTTGAGATTTGATTCTTGCAGAAAGACAGTTGAATATATTGCAAGGAAGAATTTTGGTTCCTGCATATATATTCTTTGTTTCTATTTCTAGACACGACGACAGCAGCAACAACGAAGCATTGAGCGGTTTGAGCGACAGCGCGCTTTTCACTTCAATTGCACATTTCAATTGCAGCATCTTTTATTCACGACTCGAAAGATATTCAATTCACGAAGCCATTCTGTCAATTACCAATTCGCAGGATCTCGAACATCACCAACATCCTCAATTTCTATCCACCAAGTACCAGTTGCCAAAAACCACACCTCTCGCCTCTTAATCCCTTTAACAACCACACTACCTATACGACACCTCACAATGTCTCCCAGATCCTCCACCAAAACCACTAGCCATAAATCCCCCTCCACATTCACAACCACTCTGAAGCCCACTCCGCCCAAACGCGAACTCCGCACCGCCCTCACAACTCTCGTCCTGTGCGCCCTCAGCTACGCCCTCTTCCTTAGCGTCGTCTTCTCGCTGAAAGAAATGCTGGTCGGCAGAAGCGGCGGCACGGCGCGAGCTTTGATAGAGGGCGTGGGATATGAGGGGGTGGGTCTAGAAGGGTTTGGAAAGGGGGTGGGAAGGAGGATGTTTGTTAATATGGGCCATTAGATGGGAGAGGATAGAGAGGGGGTACGGTTAGAGGGAGGTTGAGATATGGAAGGCTTGGAAAAGGGATACGAGGCGCATTTAGGATCGGCGTTTGGGGATCTAGATATTGCATCATACGGCGTTTTCTTTGTGTTGGGATAAAGCAGACAGATATGAGAAGGGTCATGGCTCTAGATTAGATAGAATAGAAGAACGATCGCAACATTGATTTGCCATAAGCTATACTGAATTATAAAGTTTTTAAAACTATCAGGAAGCTGTACACTTGTTCTAGGTTTACCTACCAATTCAAGAAACTAACACCACAACATCTCAACAGGATGAGTTTAAGTAAGAGCATGACACCCAGGCCTCTACCTTTTGTCAAATTTAGAAAGAGAGGATACAATTCATATCCTATTCATCTAGCACATTTAGGTTTATTCTTCTAGAAAATTAAGCACAATTGAGAGGGTTATCCTATAATACAGGAGAATCAAGGAGTGGTGGATCTAGAGTTTTGGCCTATGGCCTTACAGCTGTTGGATTTTGAACAAGTGATCTCTTCTGCCAGACAGGCTGAGTGCATCGCATACTAGAAAAGACTAAGCATTGGTGTAAGAGCTTAATTTCACCTGTTGCACAGCGATCCAGGTCCTCTTTAATTACTATATTATCTAGCTTATTAATAGACAGTTCGTATACATCTAGAACGTTGAGTCCAAATGACAATTCTCAAGGGTCCCAATTAAGGCATTGCCATCTTTCATTAGTCCTTGGAAACTTATTTAACAATCACGTCTCACATTCTCTTTCCACCTAGAACTTCCTAGTTCTCAGACCCTCATAATGAGACCAGAAGAAAGAGGTAGGAAAACAGACTCAGGATATGACTTTCTACTATACCAGCATATAAAATTCAAACAGATATTTGTTATGGTATGCATTTTTTATTTAGAAGTAGAGCCGGTTGATCGAATTCCCGATCTGGGAATAACCACTACATCTCTCAAAACCCCACATCCTCTTTAACACATCTTTCTATAACCTCAGCTAATACCGCCCAATAATTGCAAAACAGTCTAACATAAATACACTATTCATCGACCCCCTCCCCCCCAAAGCTCCCACACAACCTCCGGACAACACAAAACCCCCAACCACAACCCACCCCACTTCCCTTCACGTAGTACCTGGCAGGTAGGACAAGTGCAGGGAGGAACGACAAATGACACAACAGAAATGATAGTAATTGTCTGAATTCAGAGGCTCAGGCGCCTCTTCGAAAGGACGAGTTACGTGTAACGAAAGATAGTAGAAGTGAAGAGAGTTCTGTTAGCCTAGACATATATCCACTGAGATGTGTTTGACTCTGTAGAATAGCTTGTTTGAAACTACAAAAAGATCGAGGGCATGTTATATCTACTCAAGAAAGCGTTTCTACACTACAAAACAAAAAGGGTATACTCATCTATCCATTTACACACGAATACCCTATCCCAACACTCCGCCCAGGAAACACCTACAAAACAACACCCCTCGCCCTCCTTGCCTCCTCCTCCTTCTTCCTCTCCACCCTCGCCAAAAACTCCTGCCGTGACTTATAAGCCCCCTTGCTCTTCCCAGCAGCATCCAACTCATCAGCAATCCCCTCCTTATCCACAAAGCCCGCCCAATCCATCGCACTCTTCTCCACTGTATTCAGCTTCTTCCCTCCATCCTTCGTGCCTAGGACTTCAATGCCCTCTACGAGTTTCCGGGTGCCAAAATGTAGGTCTGTACGTGGCGGGATGTCGACGATGGGTTCAAAGATGCTGCGGCGGGCTTTCTTGGGGGGGCGTTTGGGCTTAGTGAAGGGGGTGGTCGAGGTGTCAGAGGGAGGGTTCAAGGTGGCGGACGGAGATGGAGGGGGTTGCGAGGCGAGGAAGAGTTTACCTTCGGCGGAGTTGCGGGGGACGAGCTTCTGTTCTGTGTGGATTTTGCCGGCGAATGTGTATGTGCGTTTTATCATTATCATCGAGTCGGGGCTTTCGCTCACTGTGCTCGGGGAACGGGAGGGATGTCTCTCTGGCTCTTTGACGGTGAGGGTTGTGCTTTTGATGTCATTTTCTTTTGAATTCTGAGGGGATGGTGGTGGTAGTGGTTCACTGGCTGGCGTGAAAGGCTTGCCTGCTATCATATTCGCCCACATAACATCGACATCGATCGTTGATTTAGATGTATCTTGTAAGGCCACTTTCTTTTCTACCTTACTGTAGCACTTTATTTTAGCAAATAAACATCAGTGGAAAGAGGCAGACATACTCAGCAGCCCTCATGCTCCTCGTCTTCACCAACCCCCCTTCCCCGCCGTCATCATCCTCGAAATCTCCCTTCTTTCCCTTCTTCTTTCTCCGCTTCAGTCCCCTTTCTATGATTGCTTCATCACCACTGTTCTCAATACCTAGGTCTTCAGCCTCTTCATCTGGCCCTCCTTTCCTCTTCTTCGTAGGTTTCGCTTTCACCTCGACCTCACCCGGTTCTGCCTCGTCATCGGAGGACTCTTCATCTCCTTTTGCAGATCCTGCGTCTTCAACAAAGTCAGAATCCTCTTCCGAAGCATACTCTTTATCATCAGGAATGAGTGCTGGTGGCATAGTGAAAGCAAATATGTGAAGATGTCGTTGACCTTCAATCAACTTTGTGCGCGAACGAGGCTGACATTTTTGACGCGTCGGCGTTCACAAGCTCCGCGATTAGATAATGATACGAGGCTACTGTACAGTACAGCAGCACCCCACCACACTTACTGAAGAAAGCGCTTGATGGTTGACCCCTATCTTGGCATTGATAGGGGTGCAGAATAATTTTGTTGGAAATGATTCAGCCATATTATTTATCAACCTTAGATTCCACGTAAAAGTTCCGAGCGGTGTGCACGCGGGCAATGTTCAATATCTGCACGAGGCTGGATTCTGATTGTGTCGGGTACCAGATGTGTGTACCCCCCTAATTTTCATTATGTCAACGGCGGTTGAACGGGAGCACATACAATCTCCTTGGAAAAGTGTCCTGGATTCAGCGCTTTTTCTACATCCTGAGAATCAAGCAACCACAAAGTATAAGACTTTGGATTCCATGAGAGATGGTCATTTGCGATCTTCAAACCTACATTTTGGCTTATCGTCACGATGCCAAGAAATGCCACAGGCGCACCACCGTTGTTCAGGGATGATGCGCAATGCTTTTCTCAGATTGATTAGGATCGGAGGATGGGGGTCCTGTCACTCGCAGGGTTTTGTATGGCGTCGTCTTGTACAAAAGATCTGGGGTAAAGAAGACGCCCACCGCCAATGATCGTCTTGTACCAAGAAAGCGAGAACGGGGAGGAATCAAGAATCCACTTTCATCCTTTCGTTGCTGTCCGGTTCGTTTGAAATTATTGTGAGGCAGTTGATAAGACCTAAGACCTGTTTTCCTGGCGGCAAGAGTACCAATCTGACTTGGTCTCGGGGAAGATTGTTGAGGGAATGATATCCGTGCATTCTCGATGTCGAGTGGCGAATCAAGAGCAGTATTCCGTGTGCTGTTACGTTTTGGGCTACTCGAATCCTAGAATTGGTAAGCTTACTTATGTGTGAAATACGGAGTATTTGATTGCAATTCTTTGGCCGTGTGTAAGGTATGTAGTCGGTGAAGATGCCCGAGAAATGTCGATGTGGATTGAGTTCAAAATGGAAGGAGGCGCCTGCATCTTTTCTGCAAGTATTTCGTGAGAAAAAGAGACAAAATACCAAAGTGGTCTAGAGTATACCGGCCCAGAGTCTAATATGGATGAAAGGCGCTGGGTTCCGCCAGGAAATAATGTCATTGGCCAGTAGATCTGAATTGATCGCCAAGGGATTCGTCATGCCTGCGGGTGTTGAACTCTGTCTGAAAAAGAACCTCTCACGGTCTCTAATAGTGAGTAAAAATAAACTAGAGATGTGCCCCTCAGTCCCTCAATGCCCCCGAGCATACACGTACGCACGGATGTCCAGGCAGCTGGAATCGACTTTGTCTTTCAAACGCGCTTGCAAGCACTTCCTAGATGTAATTGGGATGGACCTAGTTGTGACAGCTAAACACCGAAGTGGTGCCATTTCATCCGCTTGTTCAAGACGATGAATGATGGAATAGACAGGACTTCCCGGAGCATGATTGAAACCCTGGTGGCCATGGCTGCTGGAAAGGGGTCTAATTCATGCCAAAGTTCAACCTAACGTGTCGAGCGTGTCCTACTCACAAAGGACTTTACGGAAGACCTTGAGCATAGCCTAAGATAAACTTTTTGGACGGATAATTCTGGCCAGTCATAATATCATGCTTAGGAGAGTCCGGCGTTTGGGGAAAGGACGCCGCTGAAGTAACAGCTGCCCTGGATAGCTCGCAGGCTGTCCGTCTCTCAAGAAGTTGGTGGCACCAGGTATTTCACCTGGAAATCCTAGATTATGGCGTGGAGAGATATGATCCACAATATCGAACGTGCTTCATTGCCAGGCTCGTGTCTTCAATTTTCTTAGGAGGCTTGAAGGAATGGCATCCGACACACACCTACAAATTTAGCTTCCTTTGGCGTAGACTAAATTCCGCGTGATCGAAAGAACCCTTAGGATGGGGGGTACGTTGATCTGAAATCGCTGTGGAGAGAGCGAGGCGGATCTTGTATGACTTTGCAGATCCACAAATTGAATCCATGATCCTCGATGTACAAGCACGGTAGGATTTGTTGTTTGGGGCTACAGCACCAATCGTGTAGATTGTTGTTGTTGTTGTGTAGGTGCTATCTTGCCTGTTGCTTTGGTTCTACGACACAAGTGTGCTGCAACCGTGGATGAGACTTTTGATGCTGCTGGTTATCTAACACGAGATCATGGGTACATTTTCTTGAGTACCTCTTGGTGCCCATCGGAACGAGAACCGCTCACTCGGTTCTGCAGTAGTCATCGCAACCTATGGTATCCCATTTTCAAATGGAGACTGATGTTGTGTTCTGATAGGTTGTATTGGGAGCGCCAATCAACGTGTGACCGTGGGGGTGAGGACATGTTACGAAAGTCTGTATTCGTTGCCTGCCAATGATAGGAGATGTTGTTGATCGGATGTACATGTACAGTACGAAATATGCATGCTATATGTCGAGTAGAATAAGTATCATCTCAAAACTTGGAATTTTAAAAAACTGCATACCGTGGGTACTTCGTAATTAAGGGTCAAATTCCTGGAAGATATCGCTCCACGGTGGATGAGAGCTGAAGCGCGCCTCAAGCGCCAGATTCTATTGGCGAGGCACTGCTCCGTACCATCAAGTTTAAAAAAGTATAATAAGCTGCTGCTGGTAAGGTGCAGGCGTGCCTGAAGATGGCGAACTCAAAATTCGGCCCACCTATGTTGCGGCGAAAGTTTGCTGTACCAGTGAACGCATCTTCTTCACATGACAATTCTGTAAGACTTTCTGGGCATGAGTCCCTAGCTGGAGAACTATTTAGCTTCCGACTTGCAGTAGAGTTGTGTCTGTTGTGCTCGTCTTCAGCAGGCCAAGGACATCGTGAGGAGAGAAGAGGCATATGAATTTGATAATCGGCTCGAAGCGGTCCATACAGAAAGGAGGTGGTGGAGCCGAGGCATGATTCGAGGGATTAAGCCGTTGTTGACATTGCATGCGCGAAGTATGTGCTGGTCGATGATTTGACCTTCTGAAAGGTTACCCCTGATTGAGATCTGTTTCAGACGCAATGACGATGGTGACTATTCGGTGATTTGCTAGCCTCGCACAGGAACCACCTACTGGTCACAATGGTCACAATGGTCACACAGGACGACCGTGTGCCGTGCGACATAACCGGTAGATATATTTTGATGCCGTCGCTCAAGTCTCTATCCAGTACGGAGGCATCCACGGTTCAAGCATCGGCATCCTGTCTGTCCTCACCCGCAGAGGAAACCTGGACCGTATGGAGTATGCAGCATGCAGCGGGCAGCGGTGGACATTGTGACAACAGGCTCGAGACGGGAAGCGAATCAGAAGGATAAACAGCCTCGTGCTTGCAATAGGGGGAGGGGGGGATCCTGGCCCTTGGAATGTTGACAACTTGACGCCATCTGATCTTGATGACCTGGTAAAGCTCGAAGCAGATTCAGGGAGCACAGCAGAGGAATGAGCTAGTCCTTATAAAAGGCATTGGGGTTGGGGGAAATACATGGCAATTGTGAGGACAAGTAAAGAGAGGAGAAGGAGGGAAGAGAAGGAGGGAAGAGAAGAAGGGAAGAGAAAGGAGAGAGTTGGAAAGGTAGGCTTATGATAACTTGATAAGGCGCTAGGACTTCTAATCAGAAAAATGCTTCTAATTGCTCTGGCTGCAATCTCCAGCCCATAAGGTTACCACCATTAGAAGAAGGGAGGCTGCACTCTGGTTGCATTGTTCATTTGTTGAGTGTGTCTCGCTGCTGAGTACCTTCCTGAATGCGACCCCAATTAAGCTCGTGGCAAGCATAGCGGCCAAGAGGCAAAATGCCTGCTCCGGCAGTACTTCGTAGCAGAAGCAGAATCAGAAGCAGAAGCAGAGACCGAAGCTGGGGGAGCTAGGATCTAGCAGGCAAGGGGAGTTGAGGTACAGTAAGAGATGAGGAAATGGAACAGAGAAGGGATGAGAACACCTGCAAGTAGAAGGTGAACTTGAGGCAACGGAAGTATCTTGTAGAGGCTAGAGCATTGTGTGTGAGAGAGAGAGCGAGAAGGAAGCTGGCTCTACTTATCAAGATTCTTCTCCGGTGTGGTGTGGTGCGAGCAAGGCAAGGCAAGACAAGGCAAGGCTATTTAGATGGGTCTCTCTAGTCCACGCCACTGAGGCTACCCAGAATACGATGGATGTCCGTCACCGTATCTATCGTAAAGACCAACAATGCCAATTTGGGAGTAAGGTAAGCTCCAACACGTTCCTTGAGGTCAGCAATCATCAGTGGCGTGAATACACAGATGTTGAGATGGTGAGAAATCGGGTGCCGGTGCATGCGAGGGTACGAAGTCCATGATTGTGTGCTGTGGTTCTCGCGTCGATATCAATGCAGCAGTATCCAATAGAATTGTTACTGTCGAGCTCCTCTCTGTTACTCTCTCAGTCTCTGTTACTCTCTCTGTCTCTCTGTCTCTCTGTCTCTCTGTCTCTCTGTCTCTCTGTCTCTCTGTCTCTCTGTCTCTCTGTCTCTCTGTCTCTCTGTCTCTCTGTCTCTCTGTCTCTCTGTCTCTCTGTCTCTCTCTCTCTTTCTCTCTATCTCTATCTCTCTTACGGAGTCTCTCCCTAATGCTGCAGCGTCTACGGTGCCCGACTTCGACCACTTCTACCCCCCGTCGTGCCCCTAATCTGCGCCCTGGACCACCCTTTTGGCCTCTTCTGAGCCACATCCCCCTGCCTCGATCGGTGTTAGTACTCGCCGTCCTCGCCCGCACTGGCCCGTACTGGTCCCAAAACTAAGCAGCACCGCTAGCTCGAAATCTACTCCTGGCTCTGGCTTCCTCTCAATTTCTCCCCCCATCCCCCAGTCCAATCTTGTCCTCCATCAACCCGTGAAGAGAGAAGAGGAACTTCACGACCCATTCCAATTCGACTTCACCTCCATCTTCTCGATCTTCCTTTTCTTCGTCTGGGTCTGCTCTTGTTGTCCTTCTTTTTTCTCGCCTCGAATCCCCCCCCAACAATCATCCACCCTTGGAGCAACATTCTTGCTCCCTATACATTCCTCCACACCACACTCGCTTCTCCTGAAGACAACGCCGCCGCTCCCGACTTACTTCGAACCTTGTATCAACAACCTCCCAACCCATCATCTTGAGGTTGGCAGTCTTTCTCTGTTCGATCTTGTTCAGACAGGTTCTCATCGTGGCTTCGTAACAGATTCTACAAGCTCGCCGTTTCTACGGGAGCAGGGTGTGTGTTGTATCTGACACGGACGAGATCATCCTGGCCGCCGGCGTCCTCCTTCGATTCAATCTTTGTCAATCGTTAACTCGCGTTGGCTTCAACTCTACAATCTTCTTAATCTTCCCTGCTTCTGCGGAATCTTTTCATTGAAAGGTTCGTGTTCGACGAGTCCCCTAATACCTATTCATCCATTCATTCCACGCGTGGGACCACCTCTCATCTCCTACAACAACAGTCCCCCAACACCATCACCACCCAACATTGAAACACTTCATAAATTGCAGCCGAACCCAACTGACATAGTATCGACTACAGGTTCCATTTTTACGGTTTTTCTGTCGTCGTCTTGAATCACGAATGGAATTCCAAGTGCCACAGTAAACACCGTCTTGCTTGCCGTATCTTCAGATCCCGTCAAGCCACAGCATGGCAACTCTCGTTCAATCATTCCCACAACAATCCAGCACAACAGTTACTATGCTCCAGACACGTCCATCATCTGCCTCCGGGATCCTTCAATCAACCTCTCAAGGCCAACCTCACCAATACTCTGCCAATTCTTCCCAATCGAACCGCAATAGTTTTCACGGGATGAACAATGGGATGGGGACATCAAGCTATCGTGGGACAACCGTGGCACCAATTGCTCCGTACGCCTTCACAAGCACACCAAGCCTCACTGCCCCAGGTCATCGGTCATCAGCAAGCGTGCCACATCTCCAGTCAAACCAGCGAACATCGTCTGCCCCTGGCGGAGTGCCAACCCTCAAGCAGCCCGAGTCAGCAAACCATGTATCTCGATCACGATACCCCGCCCCAGCGTCCGTGTCGACAACATCATCTTCAAGCTCGTCGGATCTGTCATCACTGAGCCAAAGATCGGGTACTCGAGATGATTCGTCCCTCGTCAGCAGTGGACGAACTGCCTCTGGCCCTCGCCCCAGTTCCACCATCATGAGCGGCTCAAGCACCAGTCTTGCACCGTCAAGTGCAGCTTCTCCAAGCAAAGCTACACCTGACAGATATCGTCGACCAAACAATGGTCGGTCAGCTTCTAGCACTGGACCACCGAGCACGCCAGTTGCCACTCAAATGTCTGCTTTGCCCAACGTGATGCAATTCTATAGCACAGCGACGCAAAAGCCCACAACAACTACTACAGCCGCCGATTTCGTAACACCTCAGTTCTCTTCACCAAAACAAAATCTAGCTCTTGATCCAAGTACCCGTAGCAGTGACGATTCTCAACTCGACAAGCGTACATCCATCGGCGAGCACGCCAGACGCTACCGCCGCCGCAGCATCCATACAATTGATGTGGGAGATTATACTTCTGGTGGTGGATTCCTGGAACAAGGTTCAAGACAGAGCAGCAGCGCTAATGGCAGAATTGATCACCAGCAGCATCCCCTACGCAGTTCACCCATCGTCGCAGTCCACCCATCTTCATCTCATGGGCGAAATGGCAGCAGCGATAGTGTCAATTCTAACCGTAGCATTTCTCATTCTCGACCAACCTCCGTAAGTACCCCTGGAAGATCTTGCACCGATAATGGCCCACGACGACTTATTATTATTTTATCCCTCGTCCAATCAAATGGGGTGTTGTTCATCTCGCTAATGGTGAATCTAGGCAAACAAGCGAGAAACCGGCGCCTCTTTGGCATCTGCAAACCCCGCCCCATCGGCTACTGCACCATCTACATTGGCCGCAGAAAAGACCTCCATCAAGCACGACCTCCCAAGACTTGTAAATATACCTGCTCGAGCCTCGTCATCCGATGCGGCAAAGCGCATTGCCAATCCCTCTCCGCTCTCGAAGCCGATGACAATGAGCCCCGAGTCCTCGGCCCCGGCCTCGAAGGACTCATTTGCAACGGCGGTAAACGCGGCGCTGCAACCACCTCCCAAGCAAACTTATGCGCAGGTCGCAAACTCTGGTAGCCCTGCTGCACAACACCTTGCTGCCCTGAACGATAAGGACGCAAAGAAGAGCAAGACCTCAAGACTCCGTCGAGCATTCTCATTCGGGAGCGCGGCGGAATTGCGAAAGGCCTCGGCGGAGAACAGCGCTGCCAATAATGCTGCTTCTGCCATCGATCGATCAAAGATTCGAAAGGAGAAATATCAAGAGGAACAAGATGCTGAGCAGGCCAAAATCGCTCAGCAGCAGGAGGCTGGAGGGATTGGGTCTGGAATTTACTCTGGTCAAGGCAATTTCTTCAGTGGCTCTACCGATAACCTTTCCATTTCCTCCACAGCCTCCTCAGCGTCTGTCATGATCCGGAAGATGGGCAAGGGCATGAAGAAATCCACGCGATCCCTCGTAGGATTATTCCGTCCCAAATCTGTCATCGGCGTTCCTGCTGCAGATTCTGCTCTACCACAAGCCAGCCAGGCCCAGGTGTCAATGGTGACGGTTGAAGCTGAGCGCGAGAAGGTCAATGTCAACGTCAGTCCTCACGATCAAGCCGGCGGAGGCACCGGGTATCCACGTCTTGAGAGAAACTCAGTCGATGCCGCCCATGTAGGTGCCATCATTCCTGATCGCCTGGGCAGCTCCTCAACAGAAAATTCCGGTGCCCGGAGAAGCATCGTGGGTGGGGAGAGAGAACGTGCGGAAGTTTTGGCGGCCGTAAAGAAGGGCATTTTAAAGCGTGTGTTCATCCCAACCTGATCAACGTGAACGATACTAATCATATCCAGGAACCGGGACAGACTCGGGCAATTCTTCTCCAGTTATCCGTCCATTAGATCAAAAGACGCCGAACTTTCAACTACCGCAAATTCCACATGTCAATGAATCCCCGGGCTCCTCTGCCCCGTCGACACCAAATGATGATCAGCAAGGTCATCGTCGAACCGGTTCTGTCACATTGGGTGGGGAGGATTATTTTATGTCTGCATTGCGTTTCCGTAGCGACTCCAAAAGTGTCCCCACCACTCCTCAGGGTAGCTCAAAGCGAAATGCTACATTCAGTCCTAGAATCCAATTTCACGACACATGGCCAAGTGGCGAGTACGACCGACGCGGAGAGATCGCTACGTGTAACCGCCTAACCCCCATGCTTGCCCAGCAGATCAAGGAAGAGCTAAACACGTTCAAGATGGTATGTACTAATTCCAAATTCGATCTGGGTATCGTTGCTGACGTACAATTACAGGAGATGGTAGTCCACGAGAGCTCTAAGGTTTATACACATTTCTTCTAATGAAACAACGATTATGGCCAATTCAGTTGGCCCACGACATCCATACATCGTTCTTGCGTACAGCAAGCGCATTAAAAAGTTGCTTTGCACAAACAGACTTCAAAGGCGTTCGTTAGGGTCGCATTCTAAGGTGTACTGGAGTCACTTCACATATGAGCGATTTCGTCGAATACATCATTTTTTTCCACTAGACTGGCGTCGGCCGTCTCTTTTACGAGCATACAGTGGAAGATCGCGACTGTGGAAATATCCATGAGCCTACAGGAGGTTGCAAGATGAGATATATTGCTGCAAAGCTGTTCCAAGAATTGGGGAAGGCTTGGAGTGGCATTTGTCCCTTGGGCTGGCAATTTGATTTCCTTCGCTTTGACAGCAATAGCATTCCGCTCTCTAAAATTCATGTCTTGGTTCTCTTGTTAGCCCGAAGGATGGGGGACAGTATCTTGGTCGGATCTCATGGGCTTGTCTCCTTCTCCTAGCCGCTTCTGTGCCAATTCCCGTTACATTGTATTTCAGCGTCGGTTACCATGTTTGAGGGAACGTCGGGAGATGGGGCATGGTCTGCGTAATCAATGATACTCTTCATCTTGCATTAACACATTGACTCTTTTCGTGCTACTCACAATGCCTATGATACCTGAAAGACTGAAGTTTGTAGTCTTCCTGTGGTTTTCAATGCCCCTCACACTTCTAAATATCAAGCATAATACGAACGATAGATCTTCGGCTGGACAGCCGGGTTTCAAGTAAATGATCACACCCGTGGTAAGGAGATATGGTTCTCACGCTTCCATTGTTAGCGTGGTCATGGGTATCAATTGCAAACAGGTAGCGTAGATTTGGAGACGAGGTCCAAAATGATAGCCTTGTCTTGGCGTTCAGCCTTCCGCTGAAATCTTTTTCTGCGAGCCGATATACATTTTCTCCGGACCACTCACCACGCCATCACAAATTGCACTGACTTCCAAAGGGAATTAAGCTGGCTCTGTCGCGAGTAATTTCCGAGCTGTGGGCTGGTTCCCCGCGCCAAATATTCACTGCCGTTAGGAAGATGGCAACAATCTCGCAAACTGCCTCGATGGCGAAAGATGCAGACTCACTAGAAACAGCTTCGACGAATGGTGATGTAAACCCTCCTGCACCAGCCTCGAAGACGAAGCTTCACGGCCGTGCGTTCTATGAGAGTATTGGAGGTCCCAAGTTCATACTTGCGCCTATGGTCGATCAATCTGAATTCGTGAGTCCAACTAACTACCCTCGTCTTCCTACCACCATTATACTTATACTTCTAGGCGTGGCGCATGCTCTCTAGATCTTTCATGGACCCTTCCTCTCCGCAAGATCTCCTCGCCTACACGCCGATGTTGCATGCGAGACTGTTCAGCGATACACCTAAGTTCCGCCACAATCACTTCCAGCCCCTGCACGAACCTCTCGCTGCACATCCTTCTGCATCTAGTACGAGTGGGGAGGTATATCTCGATGGAAATCCTACCTTCGATAGGCCGTTGTTTGTTCAATTCTGCGCCAATGATCCAGACGAGCTGCTCAATGCTGCGAAATACGTCGCACCGTTCTGCGATGCCGTGGATCTAAATCTGGGTTGTCCGCAAGGAATTGCGAGGAAGGGGAAATATGGTGCTTTTTTACAGGAAGATCAACAACTCATATTCGATCTTATCAATAAGCTGCATAAGGAATTGGACGTTCCTGTCACGGCAAAATTGCGTATTCTAGAGACGAGAGAGAAGACTCTAGCGTATGCGAAGAACGTAGTTAGTGCCGGGGCGAGTATTATTACGGTCCATGGCCGTACGAGAGACATGAAGGGGCATAAGACGGGGTTGGCCGATTGGAAGGTTATTAGGTGGTTGAGAGAAGAATTGCCGAGGGAGGTGGTTATGTTTGCGAATGGAAATATTCTGTGTAGAGAAGATATTGATGAGTGCCTTAGGGAGACGGGCGTTGATGGTGTGATGAGCGCCGAGGGCAATTTGTGTGATCCGGCGATCTTCGCCAACCCGCCAGAAGTTGGGGAGGAGGGAAGGGAGTACTGGAGGGGAAAGGACGGAAAAGGAGGTTGGAGAATGGACGCAGTAATGAGGAGGTACATGGACATCATTTACAAACACGTCCTTGAAGTTCCACTACCAGATCGCAAACCCCTCTACCTCCCATCAGATCCAATAACAGATAATCGACCTTCACCAAGCTCGGGATCACCACAAGAGAACAGCAGCAAAAGAGCGAGAGAATTCGATACTGCTGCTTCTGCTGAGGGACCACCAAATAAAAGGCAGAAACACGAGAGGAAAGAGAAAACCCAGAACCCAAATCTCCTCGCCATGCAACCTCATCTCTTCCACCTCCTCCGCTCTCTCGTCTCGAAACATCACGGTGTCCGCGATGCATTAGCGCGCTGTCGGGCGGGGGATATCGCTGCATTTGAGAATGTGTTGCAGTTAGTAGAAGTTGCTGTTAAGGACGGCTTAAAGGAGTACGAGGATTCAAACGGAAAGAGTTGGGAAAATGAACTCGCAGCCGATGCTAGACTCAACTCTGCCCCGAAACCCGAACAGCCTGAAAACAATCGTGAAGTGGAAGGGAAAGAGAAAGAAGGACTTGACGAGCGCTATGAGAGTAGTCTTGAAACGGTGAGAAGGTGTAAGAGGCCGTGGTGGGTTGTGCAAGCTTATGTAAGACCGTTGCCGAAGGAGGCGCTTGCGAAGGGTAGCTTAACATTGAGTAAGAAGGAGAGAGCGGCGATGCTTGAGAAGCAGAAGGAAGGGAAAGTTGTTCCGAGTGGACATGTAGAGAAGGAGAGAGCGGTGAGTGGTGAGAAGGTTGAGGTTCCGAAGGAGGGGCTTGTTTGCGGATGAGTGGTGAAGGGGAGGTGTAGATGAGTAGCGAAATGGTTGTGTTTACATAGATGGGTGAACGAAGAGTGCTCAAGAGCTGATGCACTTCATCTCTCCTACTCAAGTATTCGCACTTAATTCGAACTAGTGATAGAATAGAATTATATACTACCCTCTCATCACAACAACTTTCTCTTCAAGCAAAGACTTTAAAATCACTTTGCTTCTTTAGATAAGCTATACTCAACGACCTTAGCTACCCTACCTAGATGGTGGGGTGGGCTGAATGATGTAAAAAAGAGAGGGGCTCTCTTTCTCTCTCACACTTTCATGTAATAGGATTCCACTTATTAAGTAGTAACTGTTTCTTAAACGTCCGGTCAGGAACCTATTTTCCTTTCACAAAAGCCAGATGTTGGCTCAGAATCAGAGTAGACGCTTGCCCGGAACGGGACCGTCTCAGCCTTAAAAGGGTAATTTGTTATATCGTATAATCGGATGACATCATTGATTGCACTTACAGGTCGAAATCCCGCACCTACATAATATGAAAGTGGGAATCAGAACATATATAAGTCGGGTGGTTGAAGATGATGGAACGGTAGAGATTAGCTTCTGTAGTAATCTTGCCTTGCACGTGAAATCGTAATCCACTGCCATTGTGGCTCCTTACACGTCTGTCTTTACTTTCAAGTAACCAGTGATAGTTTGTTAGTTACTATAATCTAAAGAAGCTCTTGATTTTACTGGTTACTTTAAAGTATAGACGGATAAATAAGAAACAAGTACTATTCAAAAAGGTAAAACTAAAGAGCAGAAAGAAGAGTAAGATAAGTAGAGTCTCTCTTTTACATAAGTTTGTAAAATATAGTCGAAGCTATAGTATAGAAACTAGGGGCTAAGTGAAGGTAAGAATTATACGATGAAACCTTTATATCACTCTCTTTCTTCTCTAATACGGTATCTAGTTTCTAGTTTAGATAATAGTTAAAGTAGACTATTATGCTTTCTTCTGTTTACTAGAGTTATGATATAACATATAAATAAGTTCACAGGATAGCCTTCTAAGTATCTATTCTAAAATAGTAATTCTTAGAATAAAATAAAATTTATACATAGTCAGTTTTCCAACTTATTCGCAAAAAGATAGTTTTAGAGCTTTTAACATATTATTGTTAGCTAGAGTTAATTAACACGATATAATTCTATATAATAGAGTGATTTAAAACTCCACCAGAGTTAGTAGAAATCGCTATAGTACTATATATTTTCGAACTTATCTTACGCCTAGTAGTACTTTATAGGGCATGGCATTGTAGATGCATACTAGATAGGATATTATTTGGCCAGCCCGTTGAGCTTCCGTATACTATCGCGACCGAATTCACTAGTGATTCACTAAAAGTAATACTTTCACTAAGCAGTTTTTGCTTTACTCGCGAGACAAAATAATGTAGCTAGCGAGCATCGCTCATCTATACGTTGCGAATATATAAAAACTATTGATACGTCGAGGAAGCTAGACAGCAATGCTTGGAAAGAAAGGGAAACTTTGCAATTTGATCCTAGGTCCATTGCGTTTTGTTAGAACAACTTCAGACCAACAATACCGCAGGCAAGAAACCCAAAGCTCCTATCAACCAAGAGCCAATTCCACTACTGGCCATGGCATTAGACTTCTTGTTAGTCGCAGTCGCTGCTAAAGGTGCAGTTGGATTGGTGCTCGAAGGGGGAGTGCTTTGAGCAAAAGAGCTAGTCATGCTGAAACTCGTCGAATTGTTACTACTACTCGTCCCACTGCTCATCGAAGAACTATCAGTCCTTCCGCTGTTCGTTGAAGAACTACTAGTTCCTGTTATACTTGCAGAATTTGGAATAGGAATAGTGGTAGCATCGTCAACCACCACCATTGTCGTGCCATCGATAACTGTGGTACGGCCCGAGACAGAGAGAGTTGCCGGTCCATCAATAACTAATCTGGTCGTTCCATCAATTACTGTCAATGATCCAGGTATATTCGTTGGTTTTACACCTGATACTGGAACTGTAGTAGCCCCAGGGATAATTAAATAAGGAGTCCCGCTAACGATCGTCGTTGATGCTCCTACAATTCCCGCTGGCGCGAGTGAGAGTGGGAATCTGGTGGCACTGGGGAAAACGAGGAATGGCGTGCCATTAAGAAGGGTCGTACTCACTCCTGGGTAGCTATTTGCCGAGCCAAGAAACGGCACATTTGTAGGTCCAGAAACCACAATATATGGAACTCCATTAATCGTTGTAGTGGTTCCCTGAAGGCCAGGCGGAGCGTTCATGAGAGGCACATTTGTTGGCCCGTGAATCGACAAAACCGGGGTCCCATTTATGGTGGTCGTACTGAAACCTCCATATCCTTGCGCTGGCAGAGCAATATTCGTAGCTCCCGGGACTGCAAGGTACGGGTTGTTATTGATGATGGTCAAACTCCCAATAATACCTGGAGGAGCGTTGGCCAAAAGTATGTTAGTGGCGCCCGGTATCACAAGATTAGGAGTTCCTGCTATCATAACAGTATATGGAGCACCCGCTGAAGGAGGAGAAGAGCCTCCTACGGGAACATTTGTTGGTCCTGGGACCACAATATAAGGGATATTATTAATAACAGTCGTTGCTCCGTTTAATCCAGGAGGAGCATTCGCTACTGGGATATCAGTTGCTCCCGAAATGACAATGACAGGAGATCCGTTAACAATGCTGGCGCTTGCCCCTGGGATAATTGGGGCAGCTGACGTTCCTGGACCTTGCGGACCAGCGAAAGTCGTTGCGGCTGGCACCACGATGTATGGAATACCTGCAATGTTCGTCGTTTGTCCTCCAAGTCCAGGTGGGGCAGCAGCGACGGGAATATTGGTTGGCCCAGGTATGATGATGACTGGTCCTGGCTGGGGAATCCCTTGAGTAATGGGGTTTGGATTCGGGTTTGGGTTCGAAATTGGAGCCGGGTTAGGAGCTGGATTGGAATTTGGATTCGAGTTTGGGTTCGAGTTTCCATTAGGGTTAGGGCCCGGCTGGGGTGCTGGTTGGGGTATGGGGCTTGGATTCGGGTTTGGGTTCGAAATTGGAGCCGGGTTAGGAGCTGGATTGAAGTTTGGATTGGAGTTTGGATTGGAGTTTGGATTGGAGTTTGGATTGGAGTTTGGAATTGAGTTTCCATTAGGATTAGGACCCGGCTGGGGTGCTGGTTGAGGTACGGGGCTTGGATTCGGGTTTGGGTTCGGAATTGGGTTCAAAATTGGAGCCGGGTTAGGAGCTGGATTGGAGTTTGGATTGGAGTTTGGGATTGAGTTTCCATTAGGATTAGGACCTGGCTGGGGTGCAGGTTGGGGTACGGGACTTGGATTTGGATTTGGATTTTGATATTGGGCTGGCTGAGGTACCGGTATAGGTGTGTTTGCTGGACCACCACCGAATATCTCGTTGACGATTGCTCCGATTCCGCTATTGGATACTTGTGGTTGAGATACCGGCTGGAAATTTGATGGGGGATTTGGGCTAGGCCCTGGACGCAACTTCGGACTCACACTCAGACCTGGCGCAGGATCTAGTGCCATGGGAGGAGGAACTGGCGTCGGACCAGTCACATCGTTCTGTGTTGCGTAAATAGTTATCGACCCAGTAAGATCTGTACCACCTGTCTCTAAATAGTCAACCGGCTTGCTACTGAGAACAGATGAACTACTAGCGGTAACAGTGCTAGGTCCCATAGGAGCATATGAAGTGATTCCAGACATCTCTTGAAGGAGGTTGTTTGAAGATAGATGAGCCATCAATGCTTGTGGGGGGTATCCGTTAGCCTCTGTATTTTCTAAGCCTTTGCTCCCTGATGTATTTTGCAGCCCTCTTGGCGGTGGGTATATAAATGGCGTTGGCAGCGAAATGACCGTGCTAGTTCGTGGTTTAACCCCGTCATAGTAGCCCGCGGCATTGGAGTTGACACCAAGGGACGGTAATCCACACGTGTAGCGGACGCCAGTTTCGTCAACTTGCATAGCGTCGACGATAATGGCTTTGACCGTTGTATAGACGAAAAATGCTTGCATAAAGGGACTACAAATTTGAATTAGATTATATTTGGTAAGAACCCGCGACGAAACTCGTCGCAAAGCTGAGATTATCTATAATTACGATAGATAATGTAGTATATTCTCCGTCACGATCATAAAGAATATTATTCTTTAAATTAGCGACGGAGAATCGAGGTGATTCTCTACCAATCATTTGAGACAATCAAGCAACGGCAATGGAAGGGGTACGATGAGTATATCATCAACTCTGATAGAAATGGAAAGTGGGAGAGCTTACACGGTAGTTCCTGCGGTAACGATAGCTTCAGTCCCGTTGTTCATATGAGAGACCTCTAAAGGCTTCGAATGTTGGCCTACACCCTTTTCAAGAGCTATTGGGTTCGTCGCGATTTGATTACTCCATACCTGGGTATCATTTGTCTTCGTGGTACTGTTGACTGTGTAGGTGGTCGTGAGATTAGGCATCCTTGTGATGTGAATTGTCATCGAGGTCAGATTAACTTCCTTGACTCCAGTGGTGTAGTTGTAGATTGCCCAGTATTCTTCATGTATGACGTCTTGGACCACAAACCCACATAAAAGGGTAGTATGGTTTCTCGAAGCGGTTGTAATCGAAACATTCCCAGGGCTTGTAGTTGATGTACTATTCAAGGTTATGATGCTTGAAAGGATAGCACTGCTCGAGGACTGCGTTTCATTGCTAGCATTTGATGTTGTTGATGACGATGATCCGCTGCTTGTTATCGACAATGGGATTCCAGTGCCTTTAGTACTGGATAATGATGCACCACTACTGGTGCTAATAGACGTCGTGCTCTTTGAAATACTGCTTGAACTCATACTACTGCGGGTATTTGACGTTCCATTTGGTGTACCTGATGTCTCGGAAATAGAGGAATTTGAGAAGGTGACAACTGGTTGATGTCAGCAGGGAAATATCCACCGACGATCACAGAACTTACTCCTTTGGAAGACATCTGCATAGACACAGAGGGGTATTAAGGCCCAAAAGCTAAATGAAGCCCTAAACAGCATATTGAACACTTTGTAATGAATGTGATTGTTAGGAGAGCATGTAGCCAACGACAAGAAGAAAGAAAAATAAGAGATTCAAGTTTCAGAGAAAAGCGTAAAAACACAGGATTGAGCAAGTCATTTAGAGCTGAGGGACCTCTAGCAGAGACACCCAAGTTTGCATACAGCTAGGAGAGAGCAACGGCGATTATTGGTCCCACAGGATGCCACAGCTGGCAGCGCCTGCGTCTGGTCACGCTGCGCAGTGCCTTCGAATAGGCATTTTCGTCAACGTGAAACAATGCGCAATAGGGTAATGACACATGCCTTCGACCTTACCAGGCTGGCGATACTGCGCAGCAATGGCTTTGGGGCAAATCTTGTACTCATCAGAAGGTTGCAGAGAAATAATAAACAGCGATCGTTTGGCTTTTGCCTCACTGGTTATTGTTTACATTGCACTAATAAGCGAGAATCTGTGCGATTTCATTAGTGGCTGTGCGAGCTTAAATGGATGTTCCATGCGAGTTTGCGGGCGAAAATCTCGCTCAGCCGCAACCACTCTAAATAGAAAACGACAGCCAATCTCCCTTGCTTCTATTAAGACACGGAGTCATTGAAATACGGTAAATTCCATGCTTGTGGCTTTATGACCTCGATCTTCTAATGATTTCCTAGCCCCTGGTTTTCCTCTAAAGACAACTTTGCTGCTCCGTATCAGTGAGTCCGCAACGTAGGAAGAGCTAAAAAATAAGACATAAATATAGGGATAAGTGTGATTCTTCCTGTTCAAATGTGCTTGCACATCGTCATAATACGCAACTGAATTTCTTTGTACGACTACTGTTTCTTGTCAGTCCACCCTCCCATCAACATCTTCCCACCGAACTTCGGACCCCACATACCTTTAAAACCGTACTCAGCAAATAAAATTCTGGCTCCTTAGTCCTTCAAGACAAAACAGCATATTTCATCGTCCCAGTTCCTTCAGTTTCGGATTACTCGGTTATGCGCCAACCGGAACCTTGAACTTCTTCTCTACGACATTCACGAAGCCTGCTTTCGTAATAATCTCGCGACTGAAGTCGTAGATGCTGAAGGTTTTTTCGAGCTGCTCGTCGGCTCGAAGAAGCGTCTTGGGTTATTGCGCCATAAAGTGGTATTCTTTCACAGAGCTGTTTTTGGATTTGAACATGATTGAACTTTCGAGATGCTACATATATCCCCCGGGCTTGGTGCATTTACATACTTTCTTTGAGCACAGATGTGTTTGAAACTAAGGAAGGCGAAATTTACTTGTAGATTTCACCGTAAAAATGTGCCCAGTCCTGGATTGCACCAAGCAGGCAGCGCAGGTAGATGTAATTGAAGCTGTTTGGTCGGTAAATCCACTCAAGCTGAGCATCGTAGATCTCGAACTTAAGATTTGGAGGGGCGAAACTGGGCTGGGTGGGGGTTCTGTCTCTGCTGATCACCTCTGCCGATGAAATTTAGCCTGCGAAGTCACTAATCTTTGTTAGTAGATGTTCGATGGAACCGAAGGATGGACTAATTACATAGCCCATGTTTCAGTTCCCCTTTTAACACCTAATATCTTCTAAGTGCTTTATTAGTTTCGTGTCTCTATGATCTCACATAAATTTACCTGTAAATTTAAAACGATTAGTGCAAGGAAGAAGTTTCCATCCAGCATAAGCGTCAGCATGTGATGGTTACGAGCTCATTAGCTAGTCAAAATCCGGGGAGCGTATGGGGCATACCCAATATCCAATTGCTCATTCATATTTTTGGTCCCTTAGCAAGGGTCAGCCACTGGCTTTCTTCATACAGACTTGACTCACCAGTATCTAAAGTGGATTTCGTATTGAAGCCGTGATATGTCCATGGTAGCAACTGGCGATGCTTCCGGATAGTCCCCGTAACCGAAGCTGCATAGCTCGCACTGCAATTTTACACATCTTGCTCGGTTCCACAATGGATGTAGCCTTACGTATCACCTCCATATGCAGAATATGTCTCAGTATCCTCATCCAATGGGTCCTTGATTCACTATGATTCCCAAAATAGTCATTCAGGCCCAAATTTAGACTCTCTGACTCCTATGCTCTAAATTAAATATTGAGCTGTCATAATTTAAGCTTGATATGAACCTTTGGACAAACATTTGAATTGAGGATCATAATAAAGTTTGTTTCCCGTACCAGGCTTTAAAATGTCAGAGATTACTGTAAGAAAGCTTTGTTGTACCTGTATTTTCATTTCTATCTTACCACATCTAACAAACACCCTATAAACATTCAACAAAATGCCTTGTACCTCCCCTTCAACTCCCTCTGACAACTAGTCTAAACAAGGATAACATCATACAATGGCCACCCCTCCTCCTCTCCAACCATCCTCTCATAAACTTCCTCCTCCACAAATCCAACATAGCTCTGACAACACCGCTTCAAATTCTCAACCCACCAATTTCCCTCAAAACTCACAACCCCTCTCCTCACGAACTCCCTCACCTTTCCTGTTCCCTCGACAATAAGCGCGTGAATAGCAACTTTCTTCTGTGCATTCTTCTCGACATCAGTGTAGAGCGGGATAAGGAAAGTCGGTGGATGAGGTGTGTCGTCGTGGTCCGTGGAGGAGAAGGGTTCTTCGGAGTCGAGCGAGATTGAACGACCGAGTAAGTCTTCGTGGTGAGAGGGCAGGACAGTGGTGCTGCCATTGTGGTAGAGTACGCTGTATGCGCGAGGGGAGAGACGGTGGTATTTGAAGCTTAAGAGGGGAGCATGAAGACATAAAAGGCCTTCGCCGACCTGTCCGAATATGTTGTCTGCTGATAGGTGGATAATGCCTGTACTAACGATTTTGGTTATGGGCTTGCGGATTCTCGTTTTATCTGGATGAGAGCTGTAGAGAGTCTCTCGGTTGAGAGATGCCCATGTCCAAGAAGGTGCTTGCCATTCTGCTGAGTGTGATTGGGAGCTCTTGGTGTGAAGGATCCGCCATGTGAGTTGGAAAAGCAGATCTGGTCTCCAGAGTCCCGCTAGGTAGTCATGCGATTTTCCATATTGTCTAGCAATACCCGAGATCGCAACCAGTTTGTCTTTCGCCGGGAATGTGAATTCCTTAGAAGAGTACTGTCGTACAACGTTAGCCCAATCCGCTGGGCCATGATAATTTCTCGTTGTGACTTTCATAGCTTGAAAGCCCGGTTGGTATCTCTTGTGAGTCAAGTCAATATCATAAGGCGATGTCTCTGATGCCTTCTGTGTCTTGCACTCCCAGAAGATTCGATCTTTTCCGAAATGCAATGTTCTTGGCGCATTAATCATCTCTTCCCAAACCCAACCTCGCTTCATAAGGGGAGAATTTACAACTGATGACTCCCAGATTCTAGCCCCCTCATCGTGCGCATGAACTTTTAAAACATTCTTTGACCCTCTTTCCCCCAAAATACAACCCCTAATCTCGCAAGGATTCCTCTCCGCGAATAACGTATATGCGCTGGTTGTTGCGCCCGTAGCTGCAATATTGCACCACGACCCAGCATATATATCAGACATTATTGAAGACTCTCTCTGCCAGTCATCATCGGAATCTTGTAGAATACAAAGGCTGTCAATCCAGATATAAAATACACCGAGTCGATGAGCAACTTTCATGACATCCATGAAAGTCTTCGGAAGTGTTTTAGTCGGGATTCGCTGAACCAGACCAGAATAATTCGTTGTTGTTAACTTTGCGATATTACTATCTGACCATCTATGGGAAAGTGTTACATAGCGAACATCTGAACAGGTTTCTTCTTTTGGGACGAGCTGAGGCTCGACTGTATCACCAATGCCGAGAAATATGAGCCTTGAAGGTCGCTTGAGCTCATGGGAATGACTCTTAATACATAGCTCGTGATTACTCAAACATGTTTTGATCCAGAGTCGCGCGATTGAAATTGTAGTTCTCGAAGATGTTGATTGTCCAATTCTGCGATCTAGTTAATGTCAGTGTTAATATCTAAACTATAACATTAATGCTTCACTTACTCTTTTCAACTTGAGTGAGGGTGGTCGTGATATAGTAGTCAAAATGGACAGTGTTCGAATTACTTGCAAGATATCTTATTCTAAAGTCCTTGCTGAATGACTCTTCTTCAGATTCATTGCCAACTTTCGGGTCTCCAGCCCAATACTTCCACCATGTGACATGAGCTCTCGATATGTCTTTGATATGCGGCCCGACCAGCAAAAGCCTGGTAAGTTGAAGACGACAAAAATGACAACCCGCTCCAGCGGAATCGAACAACTTCAGAACGGAAGTATTAAAAGAAATACAGGGCTGAAAAGGATTAACATGGGAGCTGGCAGGCCACAAATGCCGCAATTCGAAAAGTTCAGTACAGTCTTTACAGCGCTTTAAAGGTCCAGAAGACTGAAGTGGTGTTAACTTGAGATCCGGTAGGGGTTCATTTGGTGGTCGCCACTTCTGAAAATGTACTTCGAGTAAAGTACGTTGAAAATTATGAAGAACACTGCCATATCATTAGCTAAGGCTATCTTCTAAATGAACGAGTTCATACACGTCAAGATCTTCTAAAATTGTTACTACAATGGATTCAACCTCTACTATGGTTTTATGAAGTCTTTTTCTCATTCGTTTCCGAAAGGTATCAACCAGATTCTCTCGATCTTCGAAAGCTTGAAAATGCGAACTTGATCTCTTGGAATTCCAGATCGCATGACGATCGGACCTCAACTCACTCAGACGAGCTAGAAGTGGAACAGTAACCATTTTACAGGACTGTAGGCTCCCAACAGTGATGTTCGGGTCAGAAGTCTCGAAGTCTTGCGCAAGGGTAATTTTTGAGATTTGCAATGTCAACGCCAACTTTTGCACAACCTCATAAACAGCCTTGATGTCGTCATCGAATTCGTGCCAGTATCGGTAGTCCTGAAGCGTGACTTCTGTTCTATGTAGCATTTTCGAGACTCTGGCGACTACGTCTTGATCTAGCACCATCTCAACGACTTTGATGCCCGCCCTCGATAACGGCTTGCTATCATTTTCGAGAGAATGGAGGGGAGGTCGAGAGAGAAATTTGTATTGTCGAGCAGCGTCCAAATCTTGTTGCCATTTTTGAATTGGTGTTTTGATCCTGAAGTCGCCTGGGCGACGGCGCTTCGTCAACCTGGGGTCTCCCATTAAAAGTACTATCAGCATTGCTGAGCCCCACAGGCTATCGATAGACACGTCGACATCCAAGCTTGATAGCGCGGTCCAATATCTTCAAGCGAATATGATTCGAGGCGTCTATTATCACACGTGCTTGGATAACCCTGGTCAGTAAACAAGGCTCTGAATAGCGATGGAAAGGGCCGGATCCTCGAGACAAATGTATACAATTTGAATACTAATGACGAGAACGAGGAGTTGCGGCAAAATCAATTGGACGTACTCGTGAAGAGACCAGGGCGCAGATAGACTGCGACACGTCAAGTTTCGCGATAAGGTGTCGATATTGAAGGCCGATGTCAGGTTGCTCTAAGCGAATTAAGGCCATGAACTCGATCCTGACACGTCAAGTTCATGCTCAACGTAGATTGATGAGTATACTTTCACGAACTTCATGTTATGACATCGATGATGGAGGAATATGAAAATAATGTCGTAGCCGGTGAGGATGAGCTGCTGCTGCATGAATCTTGTTAGTTTGCGTACTATTTAGAAGGCACAACCTGGTCAATGCACGTGATGGGTCTCCTTCCTATTTACAATGTTGACCCATCGAATGTGGAAGGGAAGGTAATTCCAATTTTAGTCATTTCATAGCACTCAAACTTAAGATTGGTATTGACACGCCGTATTCCATGCAAATATTTTTAACATTATGTCGCGTATCATAAATCGTCGTACCATGCATGGTTCTGTTTTACCCATGATTTGTCATATCCTAACACCAGTTCACGTCTGTCTTGCCCGATGCCCTACTTGAGTTCTCTTTCAAGCTGAATATGCCAGTATCATGACTTGCAAAGATAACCCATGGTAAAGCAGTTACATCTGTCAAGACCCTCGCTTTTCAGATCGACGCAAAGAACAAGCGATCAGTAGAAACCATTGGTGATTATCATCCTGGCTATCGCTGTAGCCATCTGCCACTGTGTCGACTGAAATCCAATCCAAGGGACCAGGAATTCTTTGGTTTCTTTGCGTCAGTCATCTCATATTTCTCTGAGAAGCTGCTATCTTTCGAATCGTCTGAAAGTCTAGGACCTTCCAATGCAAACATACTAGTATCGCTACTATCATGTATACTGCCATACATGCTAGAATGCGCATGTGTAGACCCCATAGTTGCGACCACGCTCTCATTATCATGTATGGGAGGAGTTGTCCACTCTTCTTCAAGGTCGCGAAGAAAAGCATCATCTGGCGAGGTGATCACCCTTCTGCTAAACATTGGTCCCTGATTTTCTTTCTCAGACGCTCGACTTGGAATTTGACGGTTGTATGTGGCGGAAGAGTAGGGCGTCCCCTTGTATATATCTTCATGTGCTGCCTGGCTTGGATCGCTGGAGATGTCGAATATTACGGGGAAGATACGTGCAAGTATGTACCGTAGGCTAGGAAGACATGCACAAATTATAGCCACAGTAATCTCGATGAACGACCAGATCGCTGGTATGGCATTGTCCCCTTTCATGTATTAACTTCCGATGACCAAAAAGTGTTTTGAGTATGTTTGGACTTACATGTCGGGTCAGTACTACCCCCGAAAGCAACAATAAACTTCAATCTCACAATGCTCGTCACGCATGCACTTTTATTGTTAGTTGTACTGTGATTCCCGAGAAAGATTGGTGATGGCCACTCACAAAATGCCAAGACTGAACATAAAGATGACCAAGAGTTTCTTTCTGAGGCCCATCTTCAGTTGAATACAGGGTGGTATTGGCATTATCAATATGATCACATCGAGACCAATTCCAATAAAACTTGTAGCATAGGTGAGCTTGTTGATGTTTAAACATTTCGCTGGCAACAAGATATCCCATACTCCGGCTAGAAAATTAAGTTAATTGGACGTAAAAAAATCGTGAAGCAGATACTCACCAACAGGGTTGCATTGAAAGATGACCAAAAAGGCGATTGCAGCTCCCGATGAGATTACAGCTGCAAGCACCACATATGATACTATACTAAACCGGTGGTTGCATTTAAACACACGTAACTTGCTCAAGTCAGTGGTAAGCTCGTATCATGGATCTGGTGGTTCACTAACATAGAATATCAAGATAGAACTCTTCACCATAGTGATGACAGTGATATAGAAGATCTGCACCACCCAGAATATCTACATCCATTAGAGCCGTCATACTGGACAGCAGGAATCGTACCTTGAGAAGTTCTTGACTCTTGTTCAAGTCGACGGCCCAAAAGTGTCGACCCATACCATTCTTGGTACCATCTAGAATTTGACATAAGCAATAATCCTCTACAGGATGAGCCACATCTTACTATAATGATCCAACACAAGTAGTGAAATCATGACAAGTCCAACTAAGACCATCAAGCCGTCGTCGAATCCAAGATCCCGAATGATAGTGGCTCGTGAGTAAAGCCTAATGGCAATAAAAATAAGTGCCAGCGGAACGCAAACAAAGCCCGTTATCGATACATCACGAACGCGACTTAGGTTAACCGGTTGATCTTTGCATACTTGGCCATTTATGATACCGACCTCTGGTACGGTTAGCTCAGGCAATGTGTAGGGTACATCAGCTTACGAAATTGATCGAATCGACTGCAAGAACGTTGTATACAGGTTGATAGTGATGCCTGGGCAGTTTCATTCGAGCATGTGCCGACAGGATTCTGTATGACTGTTGGGTTTGCGAGAAAGCATCGGAGCTATACAGGATCAGCGGGCATAGATTCGAGTATCTTCGAGAGCGGCTTACAGAACATTGCGGGAGCTGCGACACAAGCTGAGTGATATTCTCACCCGCAGCAGTGGCAATCGTGATGAAAGCGAAATAGATGAGCAAACGCTGTAGTTGCATGTTCAATTTCAAGTGCAACTATCGTGACTACAAGATGAATGGATGAACTCCTCAAAGCCTCCAGGGTCAAGCGGGAGGCAAGATGAGGACATATCTGCGTAGTTAACTAGAGTACAACTAGTCTCAAACGAAGTTCAAGCACAGGGACCAACGCCAAAGTATAATGAAAGCATGTGTGGCAAGAGTTCTTGACTCTGAAGCGCACAGGCTAGACTAACCGTTGAAAGCAGAACTTTCGATAACGTAAGTTCAGAGGAAGAAGACGATTACGGCTTCGCAAGAGAACCATCAAACAAAAATGGCTCCGAAGTAACGAGATCTTAGGTATGACATTGGCTCTTCGAGCTGTTTCTCGATGCAATCATCGCAACAATTCCTGTTCAATGCTTTGTCAATGCCTCTGGAGTTGATAGGTCTGTCCTTGTTGCAGCTCTGACTCGCTTAGTAGACAAGCAGTTTCTTGAATCATACAAATGATGAAAAGATCATCCAGGTAGCTTCATACCTGGACTGAAGAAGCGTCTAGGCGGGGAGGAAAGTGTCTCATCAAGCAAACTTGAAGCAGCCCCTGCTATCGCTGGCTTAGCAGAAAATGCACTTCTTTTGTCGGGTGCATCAAAGTTATCGACCAAGAGCTGCGTATGTCCTCAGCCAATGTCCAGCCCGAGCTCGGCAGTCAGATCCGATGCGTGGGGTTTGGGAATTGCTGAGGGCCAGGGAAGCCCTTCATTCTGCATCAATGCTTTGCAGCTTGCACAGACTGGCGGATCGTCGAAACTTCCTAAGCACGCCAACCACTCGCGAGCTCTTTACGTACTAGTCAATGCGTTGGACGTAATCATGTGCTATCGAGTCAGGGAATCAGCCGCACGGATCCTTAAATTATTTTTATCATCACGTGAGGTCATCTGGTGGACCCACTTTGGCTGTATTACTATCAACTACTTAGTACTTACTGAGCTATTCAATATTGTTGCTGTAGTTTATTAAGTTTGGCTTGTATGTTACGCTATCTTTTTCTAGGCCATGCTTATACTACTCTAGCCCCACTGGCATTACATCTCAGTGGTTTTTATTTGCTTCGAAATACAAGTCATCTATTATAGTCACACTTTCACACCAAGAACTCGAAAATTTGTTTGCACTTATGAAAAAGATAGAAATTGCTGTTGACCTAGTATCAAGTACTATGGATTGAGCTACTACTGCCTTTTAGTTAAACTGATGGTAAAATTAGATCAGGTCTGAAATATGGCTATTAATTGTCACACAAAACATTTGCATCGATGGCATCTCAAACCCTGAGAACATTCACCATTTTTCGATACTTCCAGAACTCCCACAACGTTTTTTAGACAATTCAAAGGGGAAAATATCTCCTGCTCACCCTGGTCAGGAACTGCAGCAATGCTAGAGATCACCTTCGTATTCTCTTAACGACCAGGGTTCAGGCTACGGCTTGCTTCATTCTACTGCTTCTCCTCAAGAGAAAAAGTTTGAGATCTAATGGCGAACTTGTGCAGGTCTCGTGTAATATCGTTGACATTGACAGCTTTGCAAGTTTCTTCCATGATCATTTTCACATGGCGAACACCAATTGCTGTTTCCTTTGTGGTCTTTTGAGAAGTCGCGTATTGATAAGCAGTGCGAATTAGATTTCTGATATCTCGTCCATGGACGTCCAGCTGCCCAAGAATATCATACACATTGTCGTCCCATGAGGCATCCAGCTTGATAGAATCTCGTTCCTTCGTTAAAAGGTTTCTCCATATTTTCGTGCGGGCTTCTGCATCTGGTCTCTGATATTCGATGGATACGTGAACTCGACTCAGAAATGCGGCGTCAATGAGATCAACTTGGTTTGTAGTCAAGAAAAGGAGTCCCTTGTAATACTCAATCATTCGCAGGAAGACTAACATAATTTCAGCAAAGTCATAAATTTAGAAGTGTGAGGATTACTAACTAGCAACAATACCACTCCTCTGCAAGTCACGTTCATCTCTTCTCGAGAGCAGAACGTCCGCTTCATCAATAAGTACGATCGCTCCCCACCTCCAGCCTAACTTAAAGACGTTCTCAAGTTGTGTTTCAATCTTGGTAAGTTCTGTGCCCAGTTCTCCCCCAGTGACGTGGTATAATGGTCGATGGATCTGCTCAGCAAGTGTCTCTGCCAAAGGTCAAAACCACTCTGTTCCAGCGTTCTCAAGAATACTTACCTGCTGTAAAAGTTTTACCTAAGCCAGGTAACCCATGTAGTAACAATATAAGCCCCTTCCCCTTTCCCTGCACCACATCATCGAAGCCCCCAACAGTATCCTCGGAACTATTGAAACTCTTTACCAAAGCCTGAATCAGTTTCTTTTTCTGGGGATTCAGCTGCAACGCTTCGTACGGGTCAGGATACCAATTTATTTCCTTGACATTAGATACCAGAACCCAAATCCATACTTTTCTATCGAGAAGAAAAGCATCAATTCTGGGTGGGCAAAGAAGCTCGTCGGCTGCTGTAATGGGGAATTTTTGTTTACCATTTCGCCAGGATTCCTGCAGCTGTTCGTCCTGACCAGTATCATGTCGTTCGAAACTTTCAACCAGTAGTTTCTTCAGCGAATCAGACGATACGACACGACGTAAAAGTGATGTTCTGGATTCACCGGATTTGGTGGATGAGCGCCTGGGGTTTTTGAACCTTTCAGAATCGCTTGCCTTTTTTTCAACAGCGAAGGATTTCAGATATTGATCTACGTTCGGTGAAATGAAGTCAGACGGACTCCCATAACTCAGACATTCGCCACAATCGTCCTGTAATTCTGCCGCCGCATTGGCATCGATCACTATTCGATGGTTTGTCTATTGACTATTAGCCACTTGACCAATTTTTCTAATCATAAATCTTGCCTCGATCCTCATGCGGTCGCTCCGTAGAAACATCTTCTTTTCTGTCATTTGTGGTGACCAGAAGTTGCCAAAACACTCCATGTACTTGAATTTCTGGGTCTGCAGCTCCAAATAGTCGCGGCCACGCTTTATCAACCGCGATTCGATCTGCTCCCTTTCTTCTCTTGGCATCAGGCGAATAGGGATGATCGGAAGGTTAAGGGTATTGATCTCTAATACACCAGTGAACATCGGAACGATTATGGTCCTCTTGAGCAGTCCAAATTTGGTTCCATCATGACCGCCACCAACCACGTAGAATACTGCCACATATCTCCTAGCCCGAATATCGAACTCTACATGCTCAACCAGGAAGCACTGTTCAATACAGTCTTCGTGGTAATACACAACTTCGTTTGGCGCGTACATTGACCAGAGCATATCGAAAGAAATTTTGTTGTTAGGAACAAGGTCATCATACTTTTTTACTATCTCAGCCAAACCATCTGTGGACCGTATGAAGTCCAAGAGAAGCGTGATCTCTTTCCCTAGAGCGGAAGTGGTCTCCTCGGCGGCTCTCTGTGCGAATTGAGTTCTCAGCATGAAGAGAGGGTGGAATGGGTAAGTAATGACGATCGGATTTGCATATACATTCATGTCGCGATATTCTCTTCCAACTTCTTTGAGGTAGTCTCTTAGATCTCTGGATTGTACTTCTAGCTGATATCGCAGAGGATTGCCGTCAAGGTCAACTTGGTCTCTGAGAAGAACGGCAAATTCACCAAATTCTCCTTCTGAAGATTTTGAGTTGTCTTCTTCCTCATACACTTCGGATGAGATCACTTGGGTTCTTCCAGGTTTCTCGGGATGTGGAAACTCGACAACTTTCTTTAGCTGAGCTTTGAATGCCTGTTTCTCGATTTTGCGACCGACTTTGCTGTTTTCGGCGTTCGTTCCTGATTTCCTCGAAAGGACCGTCTTGTAGCGGTCGAATAGTTGTTCCGAATTCATGTTTAAAGTCGGCAAAGTGCATTTGAAGTTTATCAACAAATTTGTCCATAGGAAGACGATGCATACTTTAATATGAGGACTATGAAGACTATGAGGAGCCTAATATGCCTGTTTTCAGTCTCTTAATAGTGTTATGGAGTGATTTGATTGATTTGATTAGCAGAGTTATGTTTTGAAGTCGCTTAATTTTTCCTGACTGGCTCCACCATTCTAGAGGCGCTTTGCAGCTGAAAGACGCCACACCTAGGGTGCCAATCAAGAAAGCCTGATTAACCATCCCAAATACTAAAACGACTCTGTGGCATTGAAAGCCCTTCTTTTGGATTTGCGGCATGAAAGTATGGCATGATCCTCCGAAAGTCAGGCGATCAACTAGTAAGATCGTGCCGGAGTTGTAAGTATGGATTTGTTCGGAAATCCACCACTGATGACATATGTATCTCCTGGAAGTCTATCGAGATTCGGTCCTTGCATCCCTTCAGTCTACTCAGTTCTTTTCAAGTCAAGCAGTGCTTGCTATTTCCAAATTCGTTAGCAACAGAGTGTAGAGAACGCAGCGTACTCCTATAAAATGTCGGCAAAGGTTAGGTCTGCAAATATCGCACCTATTAATGTAACGGCCAAGGAAGATGCCATTATGAAGTGTGTCCTAGCGCACCAAACATACTCTCCCCCTGGGAGCGATTCAGATAAGGGGATTCACAATCAACCAGAATTCGATGACGTGAGCTTATGTGGACTTTCTGATATTGAGAAAGAAAACTTCTGGAGGTTGGAAGTCAGATGGTTACTTAATGTAGCACAGCATCCTGAGATCCCCCTAGCCTTCGACAATGATTCATTAGGCAAGGTACGGAAAGAAGGCTACGAGAAGCTTTCGAACGTAGCAGAATTGGTGCACTGGAATCTCACGGTATCCAGACTCGACAACGAGGTGACGGCAATGGCTCACAAATTTGATTTTGGCGCAATAGACCGCCTGAAATCTCTCAAGGCATGTCTCGAATGCGGCTTAGACCAGGAGCAAGCGTATCTCATCGACCCAGATCTGAAGGCGTGCAATGCTCTTGTGGATTTTATCTCAGCAATTCTCGTTCGTATCACTACTCAATCGGTCGACAGCGAGATTCAGCATCAGAGGTGCATCGCTAGCATTGCAAAACTTGCGACCAAACTCAAATTGCTCTGTAGCGATCCCAAAAAGTATGCTGGTATGACAATTGGCAGGATTCGAGATTTCATCGCAATGGATGAATACAAACGCAACTATAGAGGTTTGCCACACACTAATTCCCTCGACACGGTGTTGGGAGCCCCCCTTAACCCAACATCCAACATCAGGAGAGGCGAATTTGGATGTGGCAGACGCCAACCAAGCGAGATGTTCGAGAGGCTACTCTCCTCCACGGGCGACACAAGAGTGGCGGTATACGCACTCGAGATGGTTGTGACCCGAAGGGTTGTTTCCAAAATTGCTTCTTTGGTGCTTAAAGGCATGGTCGCCAGCAACAATTCCGGACTATCCAGTAATGCTTTCGAAATTTCCTCTCTAGCTTACCGTATGGCATTTGATAGCTCCATGGCTATCATTGGACAAGATCGCGATGGCCAGATAACAACCACTTCATCGTCTATCGTTATTCGGCGCACTTACGTCGCCTTTCGAGAGCTCCTTCTATCGATGACGCCTCTCAAACAGAGATATAAAGAACACTCCCCTGGACCTCCCTCTGATGACCAAGATTGCGGCTCACACACCGTCGTGCATTGGGAATGGGAGGATGAGAGTGATACAGACACAAGCCGGGGGTCAATACATCTAAATGACATGAAAGATACTGTCACGGTGATGGGTACATTGCTTTGTGCACAGCCGTCTATAGGCTATCTAGGGCTGCAATTGACTCTGCTCTTCCGAACTATTGTGAGCGCCAAAGAGCAAATCGAAGAGCTCCCAGCAGTGGATTTTACGGCCCTCTGTTACATCAAAACCAATGCCTACGAGAACGACACTGCGGGCCCTTTGACTAAAGATGTGAAACCAGTGTCCAGATGCCTGATGGCCCAGCACAAGCTTTTTGGCTCCAATCCAGGCATCGATATTCCAACTAATAAGTGGGATATGAAAATGTTGGAGAAAGGATTGGAGTCTGACAAGACGGAATTAGAGAGGTATCGGAAGCTGAGTAAGAGGATTAAGAAAGACTGGATGATTGATCAAAAAGCGATTGTAGTTAAGTGCGGTCGCTACACAGCGCAAGTAGCTGCCATTTGCTTGACTCTAGTTTTAGGAGGGCTTGCGATAGGTTTCTCGCTAAAATCGAGACTCACCGGGGTAGATCCCTTCAACCTCACTACATTCTGTTGGGTACTAGCAGGATTTATCATTCTCATTGCGAAGAGCCGACGTGTGGAAAATTGGCCATGGAGAGACTTTTTCAGAGGACGTGTGGTGTGTAGAAGCATATCGGAGCTGTGCTCTGTGGTTGGCGACGTGGAGAAACAGGACCTCTTAGTCTATTTACTCCACAATGAATTATCGACTAACCTCACAACGCGTGGTCCATACAACAGGCCTTTCCTACACAGGGATGGAGACGGCTTCTCAATCGACGTGGAATTGACCCTCCGGACACTCTTTTTAGCTGGGATCATTGTACTGAAGGTTATGTCAGATCAAGGTCCAGCACTTGTTTGCGTTAATTTGATGAAACAGCATCCATGGACTGATGTGATGTTACATTGGCATAGAACGGTTGAAGAAGACGACGATGACGACTTGGACCTATTTTGTATCGAACCTTCCCGGAGAGTGGACAAGCAAGATGATGCAATTCTCTCTTTTGATCATTTGCGATGGTCAAGGGTCTTGGGAGTATACAACATTCCAGACCGCAAGTTTCGCTAGTCATTAGCTGCTTCAATGGTTGTCGAGACTTGTGTTCGATAAGATCAAATCAGGTCAAAGACGTCCAGGCTCGAGGTTTAAGAGGATGAAAATTAATTTAATTGTTGGTACTTTTAGCAAGAAAAGCGATGAAATCATACAAGATGATATAATATTCGCTAGACCAAGTTTCCAAAAGACGGAATACTGAAGTAGAGGTCAGTTGCGAGCTTGAATGAAAAAGTGCTAGATTCTGCATATGCGGTTTGAGAACGGCTGAGTCCCTTGTCATCTCTTTGTGTCGTAAAATTTATATATTTATCACTCTTAAGCGGACGGGTTTCGACCTTGAGGACGTATGGAAAAGTATCATAAGATGTCCGTTACACGGCCTCTGAGATGAGTCGCTACTGTAAGACTAATTCGTGTCCTCGGCACCGGCTTTACTTTGTTCCGAGGTGTTCTCTAATCAATTGCATTCATTGTACTGTAGACTTGCACGAGGTATTCATATACAAATTGATAATGACTCAAGCCCACCATCGCGTAAGAAAGCAATGGCTGTTCTACAAAGCGTTATTTCGGGTACTATTCGGCCCTATTAAGGAGGAAAACGCGGGACATCTACCTAAACAGCCCACCCTATTGCGCCTCAACCCCACCATCGTCATTCCGCTACTCCCCGCTCCTTGTTGTTGACATTCTTAGTAAGGCTGTATCAAAATACAGGTTTTTCTTCTACATCGTTAATTTCAGTTTCATTGTTTCCCCTTTTTCTTTAAGCACTCTTTCATCTCAGCTACCATAAAACACAGCAGTAATGGCAGACAAAACTTACAATGTCGGCGTGATAGGATATGGGTATGTTCAAATTCTCCCCTCCAGAATTCTTCAATGCTAATAAATGGCAGAATGTCTGCAAAGGTTTTCCACATCCCTCTCATCCAAGTCACCCCTCAATTCAAACTCCACTCCATCGTCCAACGCACGCCCAAGCCTAACGACAATGCCTCCCAAAACCACCCTGATGTGAAAATCTACCATTCCGCAGAGGACATGCTCGCAGACTCCTCGATCGACATTATCGCCATAACTACTACCCCAGATACCCATTTTGGTTTCACCAAATCTGCCATCCAGGCAGGGAAGCATGTTATTGTCGAGAAACCTTTTGTACCAACAAGTGGCGAGGCACAACAACTTGTTGAGCTATCTGCGAAGACGGGGAAATTGATCTGCGTATACCAGAATCGGAGATGGGATTCAGATTTCCTTACTGTCAAGAAACTACTGGATGAAGGGACACTTGGTAGATGCGTGGAGTTCAACACGCATTTCGACCGTTACAAACCTGTGCGACCAGAGACATGGAAGGGCACTTTGGGTATGGATCAAGCTGGTGGGGTTATTTATGACCTGGGTACACACTTAATCGACCAAGCCTATGTCTTATTCGGCATGCCATCTAGTGTCACTGGGATCTTCACGAACCAAAGAAATGATGGGCAAGCAGAGCCGGACAGCGTCACTGTGATGCTACACTACACCAACGGTGGTCCACTAGTCACCGCAAAGGCTGGAATAATGAGCATCGAGACCGAACAGCTCCGCTACTGGGTCCGCGGAACAAAAGGAAGTTTCAAAAAGTTCCACCTCGACGTGCAAGAAGACCAATTAAAAGCAGGCAAGAAGCCTGGGGATAGTGGTTTCGGCGTCGAGAGTCCAGAGAGTTCTGGCACATTAGTGGTGCTCGAGGGTGATAAGCCTATGCAAAGTACGCATCAGAACATCCAGCCGCTCACTTATGCCTCTCTTTACTCAGGATTTGCAAGTGCTATTGAGCATGGTGGTTCGGACGAGGTGCCGGTCAAGGCGGCTGAAGCCAGGGATGTCCTTAAAATTATTGAGGCGGCGAAGGAGAGTGCTAAATCTGGCAAGACTGTGAAGTTGTAGGTCTCTGGTGTAAAGATGGCTGAAACAGCAGATACCCAATATCAGATGATGGGAATTGTTCGTACTGAACATTTGAAATCATTGGACATATTCCAATTACCCAGACATTTCCCAGAAACTTCACAAAGTGACTGCAATATCAAGCCGGAATGACCTTCCAGACCCTGTCAAGCTCAATTTAAACAAGACTACTCTATATTATCTGAACCATTCCCATTGATCTTACAAACTCCCAGCTGTTTATGTATTTGGTATGATATAGGGCAAATCCTTAGTGCTATCACAACTCATTACTTTAGCCCCAAATTCCTTCGACTCCCTAAGCAACTACTCATATTGAAGAGAGGCACAACAAGAAGACTTGCACTACGTAATAGAACCAATTGTACCTGCCGAAGACACAAAGTGGGAAAGGAAGTATTAGACTCAAGGTTGGTAGAAACACATTTTAAACAAGATTAAGACTTACGTTCGATAGAAAGCAGGGCCCTCAAATTAATTTAGACAGAGTTGCTCCCACAAGATATATCACGCTATGAGACTCTAAGTGAACATCACAAGATGAAGACAACCTGCGAGAAAGAGTGAATCGCATTCTTAGCACTAGGGGTATCTCCTCCATCTCCTAAAACGCCCTTTCAAAAGCAACTGCCAAAAACCAGGGATACCAGCACTCTTTCCATCCTCACCCATCCCATCCTCCTGATCAACAGTAAAGACAGTGTAATGCTAAGCCCCAGCTAGCCACGCATCAAGCTCGAATGTAAATATACAAGAATGTGACAAAGGGAAAAGTGTACAGTTTTAAGTAAGTATATACTAGAATGCTCCATCTCCAAGATGGAGGTATGAAAGCCAAAAATCATGGTTTGAGAAAGAGAGTCTAGAAACTCTGATGGAAATCGCTCCTCGCCACGACGCTTCGTAACCTTTTGCCAAAGATATACATCGGCAACGAGAACGCACTAACCGCCAAATTCGCAATCGCCACAATCGTAAACACCGTCTTCGGTCCACTCGTCTGGAACCATCCATTGACGAATTTACTCATAACGAAACTCGCAACCGCCTTCACGAAGTTCATCGTGACAAATGCCTGGGGCGCATGGATATTATGGCAATCCATTATATACGTGAACATGGAGCTTGTAGCGAATGGTACGGCGGCGGTCTGTACCCCCAGGAAAGCGATGGGTATGACAATGTTGGCGCCTGCTGCGACGGAGTAGCCAAAGCCGATGTATGCGACTGTTGAGAGGGAGGCGGCGACGATCATGAGGACGAGACGAAATTCAGGTTCATAGACGCCATTGTTGCGGCGGGTCATGAACTGCACTACGAAATCGGCACAGTAACCTGAGACGAGGGTGCCGACGAGGCCGACGGCGAAAAGAGGCAGGTTAGTGAGGCCTATAGCAGAAGAGGAGAGGTTGTAGGGTGCCGCGGAGAAGATGGTGTCCTGGAGAAGGGCGATGAGGGTTAGACCGATGGCATAGACGGTGTAGGTGAGGGAGGCGTAGATGATGGCGGGGAAAGTGATGAGGGGGAGGGGCTTGAATGACATGCGCCAGAAACCTGCGTTGGAGACGCGGCCGGAGAAGACGGTGAGGCGTTCGCGGGTGGTCTTTTTGCGTTCTGGGAGAACAATTTCGTAGACGTGGAGGGAGGCTTTGTCGAAGATTACTTCGGTCTCACGCTCCTTTTCTTTGTAGAAGGTCTCGGGGACGAAGAAGTACATGAGTGGCAAGATAGCAGCGTAGATCAAGGCGCAGATTCCAAATGTAAACTTGAATCCTAGTGTTTGAATGATGAAGCCAGCAATGAGTTGACTTGATATGTATTAGAAGTGTCGAAGATGGTGATTATATGGATACTTACCCAAGCTTGACCCCACCCATGACGAACAAGTTCCAGATACTGAGCATTTTACCCTTTTCATGTGTGAAGTATATTTCAGAGATGGTAGCAGAAACGAGGGTCTCTAGTGGTGCAGCAGCAAATCCTTGCACAATTCTCATCATAGTTAGGGAAAGAAAGCTCTAACAGAAGTAAGCAATGTTCAAGATGGGTAGTAGGATGCCACTAACAGTTCCGAAAAAGCCCCAAGCGCTTGTCCCCATGAGAAATATTGTCGAGATAATAAAAACTGGTCGCTTCCCCCAGACTGCCGCAGCAGCAGCTGTAAAAAATGTTCCGCTTCCCGTTGTTAGTTGTAGTGTTCCGACTATGTTGAATGATATTTCATCCGATGTGACACCAAATGTTTCGCTGATCTCGTCGAAGCCTGTGGTGATCATCGGGCCAAGTCTGTTAAGAACTAGGTTAGTACTAAGACTTGAGAAGTGAGAGCAATTAACTAACGAAACAGTGACGCCTGCGGTTAGAGAAAGAATTAATAGTATCGACATCTTTGTTGCCATCGACCAATTTAGAGGATCATTTGGGGAGTCCGATGGTTGAGGTTGGAGAACTAATGAATGTTAGATGCTGCTGTCAACTGAGGTTCAAATCATCCTACCAATGTCTCCAACTTTTTTTGGTTCCTCATATTCCCAGTCTTCTAACTTGGCAGCGTCGACTTCTTCGTTGAGGTTAACAGTTCCAGGTATGTTAGGATACTTTGGATCATCTAGTACGCCCCAGCCTCCCATTTTGAATCCTTTCGCCGACCAAGAAAAACAAGTAGTTATATCCCACAACTCCAATGTATCCTACAAGAATTGAAGAAAATATGAAAAGAAGTAGAAATGAATCTAGAACGTATTCGCCAGCGACTGACCAAAAGAAAAGGGTCAAATCAAAGAAAAAAGAATGGAATAACGGAACGGAACCACGAAAGAGAGGTGAGGAAACATGTTGACGGCCGCTATCAGTATACTTATTGGAAATTGTAAAAGTGGAATTTTAGAGGTCCTGAGCAATCTAGTCCAGGGAGATTCAGCGCAAGGTCACCATGTGATGAGTTGCGTGGGGTTCTAACCCTGTTTCACCCAAAATACGTGTATATACTCGGTACAAATCTATGAACACTGTTCAAAAGAGGGCTCACGTCCCCAATTTTTTCTGCTAAAGTGGTCCTAGGCGTGTATTCTGGGCGCAGCGGACAAAGACTTTCGTTCGGACTTCAGACCGATAAAACATTTCGTCCGAAGAGATCCCTCATCAGCCACTAAGGGAAACACCATGCTTCGCCTCGAGGTGATGTGAGGAATATCAGACAGCAGTGGTTCTGAGCAGTAGATCAGTGGACGATCATGTGGTTCTTCGAGCTCTGGACAGACTGAACAGTAAGTGGTGACGAAGCTGGAACTGGTCGTCATCTGCGATATCTTTCTTGTGGCGCGTACGGCCCACTTTATGTCTTGGCGGTAAGGTTGAGGCTCAAAAAGTTGAGATGGCCGGTTGGGGGGGGGGGGGCCTTGTTTGAAAATTCAAAGGGGGCCAAAAAGAGAAAACGAAAGGGGGCGGATTGGGGAACTTCTTTGAATGGGGGGGTGGAATTCCCCTTTGTTTTGAAAAACCGGGAAAAATCAAACAGGGATAAAACTTTCCATGCCCACTCACAAAAAGGGAAGGTCCCGAAAAAACACCACGAACCCGGTAACTCCAAACGGCTCCAATTTTGTGATGCGGCTCGTTTAAAACCGGCAAGGAGAAACGAGAAAGGGAGACAGGAAGTGGACGTCGAGTCGTTGAGGATCCATAAAATATTTTGCTTTGAGTTGAAACGCGCAAGCGCCTAGGTCACTTTAACTGACGGCTTTTCCCTCGGATTCCTGCTATTTTAGAACTTGATAGCGGGCTGTTCAGATGGTCATATGACAAGACATACCTATATAACTTTCAAAGGATCGCAGTCACGCCCTCTGTCTTCATGCGGTTTTCCTTTTCACGGGGCGCAGTCTGGATCTCGAATCTTGGCCGTGGCCATCGAATAAGTTCGAAAACCTTTGATTTTTTGGTCCAGTGTTGATGAAATTTTGAGGCATATAGCAGAGAGTGCCTTCGTTCGACTTGTGGAATAGATTCATTAAGGTGCTGATAACATGTTTCGCATTTAGACCGACTTTCACACCCCACAGGACTAATTCGCGATTCTCGTAAAGCGAGCCTCTCTAAGAAATTCGAGTTCCCTATCCTCTACCTCAAAGAGCTCCACACGAATTGCGATTCCTTCTTCCATCATCGTAAGATCTTACATCGGCAAGACAGACATATTGCAGCGTTTCTGGGGAAGCAGAATTTCTCCTGCTTGACGCTGCGCATTTCGTTGACAAACGATTGGATTATGGAATAGTATGGAATGGAGCTCTTCAATGGAAGTTGCCTATTCATTGGCAAGGGGAAAAGGCGCTATGTCTCAGCTGAGGATCAAACTGATTCCTAAAGTCGACTCAACGTCTCTCACTGACGGCCTTGATCGTCAGCCTGAGGGAAATACTTCGTAGGCTTGGCCATCCGTCGCCCATTGGCCTACGCTACTCTGCTGCAATGACAGAGGATCAGACGGGATCCATCTGGCGAACCCCTTTGGTTCGTATCTTGCTGCATATTGCCGACAAGTGACGTGCAGAAGATACGGTCCCAGCGATCGTGGGGACGATGGACGACAGGCACTTGCAGAACTCGGTATGTCCGGTGGTGGTTGAACTGCAGAATTGCACATATCGTGCTACATTCCAGAAGCGTTCTGCTGCAATAGAACATTTGATACAGACTCTTGGGAATTGGTAGGGCTCGATACCGGCAGTCGAGTGGCAGGGGCTGAAAGTTGCCAGGAACCAGAGATGACAGGATTCATCGGTAGGATGCAGCACCGCCCTAACCACACATATGGGGATTAACCAAGATGATAGCATTATCTGAAGCAATCTATTTCGAATCGATAGCGCTCGGACGAAGCCGTAGTACCTTTCATAGTTCAATGATGAAAGCATTTGCACATGCAAAAGAAGATACTGGTCATAGGTGAGGCCGACTCGGATGAACATTTGCTTGCGATTTCGACCACAATTGTCGGAGCCGGTACGTCTGCGGCGCGTCATCAGGTTAGCTCCGAGGCATCTGACGCCATTGCAGGAATTTCATCCTCGAAAACCATAGATTGAACACGTAGGGAACACGTAGGACTAAAGCTTAGAAGAGTGGCGTTGTGTTAACGAGTTGTGATGATTGCATGGAGGGGAAAAGGGAGAAAAGGATGAAAGAAAAGGAGGTCCGTGTCCTAAGCGGAAGTCGCATGGACCCAAAACTGCTCCGTGAGATCTCGCCAGAAGTCCCGCGAGACCCGGCCGTTAGTTTTGGCGCCGGGAGTGAGATCGCTTAAATGGACAAGGGCTGCATGGTACGTGCACGTGATGATGAATTTCTGGACTACAGGAACCTCCAGCTCCAGCTCAAGCTCTCCTGATCAAGTTTGTCGTTCTACACTTTCGAATGGGCCATTATTAATTTGGCTACTTAAATTTTGGTTCTTGTTCTTGTTTCCAAATGATATCCAAGGCCAAGTCTAAGAAGGTAAGCCTCGGGTTCAGTGCGAACATCTATGTTGTTCCATGATTCCAGAACGCCCAGGCAAACCAGCATTGCCCTCACGGAGTATGGTAACAGGAAGGAATTCCTGTATCACAAGCATCCGACTGGCTGGTTGTAGGTCTCCGATGCAGCTTGCCATATCATGGGCGTTCTCGAGTGGCTCAAACATGCTTCCATGCTTCTCGTCTGGTCGCGGGGAAGCCTTCGACGGTAGATCTGCATTGCATGTGCATATGGGCAACCTCTTTGAAACACAACTCTTTTAGGACGGGTTCCTTCAGGGAATATTAATAGCAATCTAAATTGTTCCGAGGTCATATTTCCAGAAATCCACTCGTAAATCCCATCGCCCGATATGGCTTTTTCAGCCACGTCTTGGCAGACAAGTGGAGATCTTAAAGCCTGAGGCACAAATAGCTGCAGAAACTCTGTCTGCAGCTTCACTACGACCAAACCAAAACAAACCACTCAGAACACCTTGCAATTATACCACGGCCCTGCTCGACATTACTACCATGGCACCATGGTGTATCAATAGAGACCCTTAAAGCTCGATATTTCACGTGCGCACATTCCTTGGCTATTTTCCTCCTGCTTTGGTGTTACCCGACGGCTTGGGGGCCGCTTCAACAAGGCGTCGATGGGATCGAGAGCGATAACGATGGAGTTGAGGGGGGAGATTTCCGGCATTGCGATGATGCGGCCGACGAGGTGATGGGATTCTCGTCGTCCTCGGGCTACGTGATTCAGCACATTGACGAATACATGCGGGTGCGAAGTCTGACCTTACCTTGTTTCCCTCATGAATAATCTTACGGCCATCATCTAGTATTCGATTTCCCTGAGAGGCTTGCCACTTACTGCTTTTAGAAATTCCTAGGCCAGTCCTTCGATCTCATAGAATGGGGTTTTTTGTCGCGATTTGACGGCGAATTGTATTCTTAAAATCTGCATGCAGATCTCTTTCCTCTGTTTGATGCTCTCGGTCATTTTTGGCTCTATGAACTTGATCATGAATCTGGCATGGTTTTTCCTTTGCTTTACTGAGTCATTTACTAAGTCATTTACTAAGTCGCTTACTAAATCGTTGTCTCCCATCTGCGGGTGTTTTTCTAGATCAGTTCAATATTGTGGCCTTTCCTCCTGTCGCATCTGAATGAAGTTCTCCCACGCCGCCAGCGCGGTGCGAATACCATTATTCCACTATTCTGCTGTGCCGACTAGCTCTTGATTCGTCCTTTTGTTTCGTTCTGCTACTGTATTATCTTGGTCTACGCCAATCTTGATCTTCCCCGGTCTTGTCGTTGAGCTCTATGGATTCTGTCGAGAGCCTTCGGAAGTCCTTGAGGTACAAAGTGCGGCTTTTCCAATATCTGCACCAGTATTGCACGGCGATGATGCATGATAGCAGCGCAAAGATATTGACGACGATAAAAAGAACTAGGGCAGTATATTGTTCTATTGGACCGGTGCTGGCTTAAAGCCTTGAGCGTTTGGCGTTTGGTAAAATCAATGAAGTCGGCCTGAAATTACGTTGCAATGAAAGACAAAAACTACTCCCGCCCACCAACTGTTTATGCATTTGAATTCATTCATGCTTATTTACTTCCTTCGAAGAATGTCTGGGTTTATAACTATCTAGACGAAGAATGGGCTTGCCTCACTATCACCGTCTGTTCGACCTCGAGTCTTGGTTCCGAGATATTCTTTTATCTTCGCAGTGTTTCATTGTTACCATGACGAGTCATTGCCTTGAAACCCATATTAGTTTTGTCCTCTCAAGGAGAGGAAATTGACTTAGTTCTCTTAGAGAATACTTTAGTGGATGTCATATAGAAAGTAGGACAACTACAATTCGATGCACGTAGAGTGAATCCTTAAGCCTTCTAAACAGCATGGCGTGCACCCTTTTTTTTTTGCCACACACTGTGCATCTGTTGCTCGAGGCAGACACAATCCCAATCCGCTATCAACACCCCTCTATAGGCTCCCTAGTAGGGATGAAACCACGTGCATGAAATGTCTCGTGACACAAATGGCGGCCACGAGTGTTCAATTGAATTCATTTGATTCGTATAAAATATAATTTTGCTTTCTAAGCTACTTTAGCAGTTTTAGAAGGATTTAAATGAGTCATGTGAATTCATAAATAGAGGTCCTAAAGACTGCCTGCTAGGTTGAAGCGGGCCCCCTGTCGGTTCATGGTCGAGCTAGGATGTGGCACAGTGGCGGTGCTCCCGCTCCCATCACCTCCAAAAATTATCGATCTGATTGTTGCGTGAATCCTCTGACAGTTGTGTATGTGGCACTCATTTCGTGCCCCATGTACTACACGGAGTGGCCTTATTGCCCGCTTATATCGTTGCCAGGCATGGCTTCGAACTTTATATATATAGATGGGGTGGCTTCCCAACGTTTTGATAGAGAATCTTCTGATATCTTCAATGCGCCGCATCGGTTTATCGCTATACGAGTGTCCTTTTCGGCACCCAGCTTTCAGTCTCACTCAACGCCCTGCTCATATCATCCTTGGGACCTCCAACATGGCCCTTATGCCTCCTCCGCCCCCGCCACCAACCTCGCATCACCCAATCGGGCTCTCTCCACCGGCAGATGATTCTGATCACGACTCTGATTCTGGTCCCGAGTCTGACACAGATACTGCCACGCCATCTGCTCTGTCTCCTTCAACACCACGGAGAATCCCTCCAAATTCGGATGACGAGACTTCAGATCGCTTCCTGAACCAACTGAAATCGGCTGTCGAAGGTTACCCCTCGCTTTCAAGTTATTGCTGTGGGGGTAGCATCCCAATTTCAACCTCCTCACGTCATTCTCCTTCTGTACAAGATTCCTCCAAGGCCGCCGTCACATCACCGCCTGTCACATTAAGGTTTGATGCTCCTTCTGGAGTCGTTTTGAAGCTCAGCCTCCCTCCGGGCTCCCAGGAAGAATCAAGTCAAGCAAAGAGGAAAGTGGAGGTCGAGGAGCTACTTGCAGCTTGTACTCCTGATGTAGTTGCCGATGACAAGGCTGGAAGAGGACAACGAGTGAGATCGCGGAAAAGTTCTGCGCGGTTAGATAAGGATAAGTTCTCAGTAGATGTGCATCCAGCAGACCTAGGAATCCTCGATACAATTAAACAGGTACTATTACCCGACTTAAGGTTGCAAAGCGGAGATGATGGCGGGAAGGGAAAAGGGAGGAGCCTTTGGGATGGAGTTGGGACTGAAAGTTGGCGAGAAAGGGAAGAGCATTGGGGAATAAGGGCTGAATTGTGTGAATTGAGAGTGAGTCTATATTCAAAGCTGTTAAACCATGCTAATAAATGCCTTTTAAGGTTTACTTCAGTTCCTCCAGCAATATTCAGAAGCCATTTGAGTCAGCACCGCGGCGAGGAACCCATTTTGGAACATTGGTAATATGTTTACCTTCAGCACATCAAGGTAGTCTATTTTCAGTATGTTGTAAGAATAGTACTTGCTAACATCTATAGGCGGCGGGCAAAACATCCACCATCCAACACCACAATTTAATCCTTCACTTTCACCTCCGCAAACCCGTCAACCAACTACCTTCTTACCCACTGCATCTCTCAATCCAACCATAACTTGGTCCGCCTTCCCAAGGACAACATCGCATTCCATACTTCCAATTACATGCGGGCACCTAATCACACTAACCTATAATTTATACACTACCGAAGCAATTGGCGGGATCTTGCAACGGTATCCGATTGCCGACCCTAGATTATACCCCATGTTCAAAATCGTTAGAGGTTTACTTGGACAAGATGGATTCCTTGCTGAAGGTTTGTGCTTCTTTCTCGCGAACTACTCGCTTAATCGAGATATGTGGAATGCTGGAGAAACTGACTTTACCCGGATAGGAGGTACACTCGGCTATTACTGTTCGCATCCGTACCACCATACGCGGCGGCAAACGCAACATCACATGCCTTATGCTCTTCAGGGTACAGACGCAATTCTCTTTTCTGTCTTTCGATCGCTCGGTCTGAAGGCTATGGTTGGGCCTGTGTTAGGTGATGAAGCATGGGACGAGTATTCGCAAATTAAGGAGGAGAGACTATATCGAAAAATGTATGATGAAGGCGAAGCAAAAGAACGGAGATCAAGGATAGATGAAAGCGATGAGGAGATGGGTGACGGGAGTACTGAAGATGACAGCGACGAGGAAGAAGATGAGGATGAGGATGGAGGAGAGACAGCACGAGTGGGCAAGGGATGGTGGAAATTGAAAATGGTTGCTAGCGATACCGGCGGCGAAAGGGGGAAAGGAGATCCCACGGGAGGAGTATTCAGAGTTGGTGGAGAGCCTAGTAGTGTCAGTTTTTCACGACCTATCTCGAGTATTCTTCAAATGATACTAACATATAACCAGTTTACAAACACTCACTATCCAATTCACCCCCTCCCAGACGTCACCTGGCTCAACGAATCCTCAGACAAAGGCTGGGAAATCGCCATGGTGAACCTTAAGTCAACATTTCAAGTCACCCCCAAACCCACACCCACCAAAATAGGCAAAGGAAAACAACGGTCACAGGTACCTGATGAAGTGGAAGACAAATTTGAGTTAATGTGGCAGTACAGCCACGCTGCTATCTTCGTCGAGATCCCCGCTTGGGGTACCGGTGTTAGAGGAAGCCCTAGGCAATAAACGAGTTGGACTCGGAGGAAAATGGGGCTGGTTTCTGTTTTGCTTATCTTCGCTTCTTACTCCTGGCTCATTCACGTCTGTTTCCTCGAGTCCTGTTTCAAATTGCCTTAATTCCGGAGGAGAAACCGGGGTCATGTCTTTTGTATCTGTACTTGTACTTGTACTTTTTATATCTGTATTTGTATTGCTGTCTCTGTTTTCTCATGCCTGTGTTGCACAAGATTTCACTCGAAATTTACAGCATTCAATTCCCTGTTATGTCTCTGCATTCGAAGCACATATATACCCGCTAGATGTACCCACCATGTAGATTTCCTTGATAGATCCTTGATAGATGTCCATAATAGATTTCCCTGGTAGATTCTCAACAAATGGACTTCCAGTAAATAGATCCTTAGAATAGACAATAGAACATCTATATTCTACTGATCTCACACCCCCATCACTAAATCTATCTCCCTTTCCACCACTCACATGTCGTCCATCCAACCTTAAACGCTCGCCACGATGATCGCGAGAATACTCGTCTCGAGGCCTCGTCACCGCTTCCCTGACCTAACTCGGAACACCATCCGATCCCACGGCCTCAACACAGGCCATCAGCCGCATATGTGACATTGTAAGCGATTACTGACAGCTGGCGGCAAGGTATAAAGAACCGATTACGAGTGTGACAGCTGCAGGGGTGACATGGTGACGATTGATCTTGGTGTTGCTTATTGTTGTTGCTATACATAGCAATATGGTGGAAGTCACAAACATATAAATGCCTGACGCTGTTGGTGATAAGGTGTGATAACTTCCTAAGTTGTAGGCAGACACTCAACATCTTGTCTGCAGAAGGTGTGTCTGCTGAGTTGTTTCGAGATGGAGGGAGGTGGGTGGGTGACAGAAGCAGGAATCATGATGCTATTCTCAAACTCAGTACTTCTAATACTGGACATGGGATTGATTAACCAAAAATAAAATGCTGATACACTCCGTACACGTAAAAAGAGTTGGTGAATTGAATGGTGGTTCACCGGCTCGTGTGGATTGTTTATGAAATTGGATCAACCTCGGTACCAGCCAACGACTTATGCACCCACCTTACTGTGTCGTTGGTGGTACGGGCCGAGAAGGATCTACATTCGTTAGATCCGTGGTTTGAAAAGTGTGGTAGACCCTGAACCAGTTTGTCGGCTGTGTATACCAACCAACATACCAACATGTTGGTTGATATTACCCACCAGCTGACACCTCAGACCTAGACAGCAATCAGGGTTGCATCCACCATGCAACCAACATCACCAAACTACTAACAATCACCAGCACCACCATCTCGTCACAAAACTTAAAAAATGATATTTATAGAATAAAAAATGTGACCCAAAAACTCCTTTTGAAATGCCAACGTCATAATAGATTCGCTTGAATAGCGTAACGCCCAACCCCATACCAAAATGCTGCGCCATTGTTGTGCTTTTGCCCTACATGAACCTGTGCAAGAGGTATATTGATGTCAAGAAAATATGCATGACCAGAACGCCGACCCTTAGGCTTGCCTTGCCTACGCTAAGCAAGCCATCTCGCGCGATTGACTGCCGACGAAAGGCGAAGATATGTGTCGGAGATTAATAGAAGTTAAAATCTACGTCGGATTGTTAGAGATCTTACAGCAATGCGAGATTGGCTCGAGACTTACCGTATTTCATAACTACCAGCTCTGGTCATATATCGTACCCATTTGACGCTGGAGTAGTTATTCTTCTCGAAGACTTTCAGATATCGGACTAGCAGCCCAGAACTCGTAAACATCAACAAGCTGAAACTCAGGTTCAGTGGCGGTCGAGACCATGCTTTCTGGTTGGTCATGCTCGTTAACGTCGCTTCGGCACTGAGGACGAACTCGTTTTGACCAGTGAATCGAGGAATCTTCCAGACGATGTTGTTTTCCGACGGTTCGTATTTCGCTTTGCCTTGAGTACAGCGTTCTGTGATACGTGCGGTATTCAGGGGGGTTGGGACACGGACAATAACATTGGTCGCGAATAGTTTGCTACCATAGTTGGCACGGATGGCTATGCTGTAATCCACTTTCGTCTTGCCCACTTCGTTGACGATGGCATGGACTTTGAAGGGGAGATTGACGTTCTCGGTTGCACGATATCGCATGAGCTCGAACTCCCCATCAGGCGGGATGAAAGAGATGATGCGGTCTGTGTCAAATTTCCCAAGCTTGACACACTGGTGAAATTGACAATCTTCCAATGTGACGCTTCCTGCTGCTGCTTTCGTGGCCTTGGTTCCCATTCTATTTCCTGAAGGTAGAGAGGACAGACTGTCGCCATCCAGGAGCAGCCGGTCGTTGAGTCCGAATTTACACTCTGGCGTTCCAGAGAGATACGCGCGCATGACAATCTGCCCATTGACATCGGCGCGGAGGACTGTCCCAGTGGCAGACATCAGGAGATTGACATCCTCAATAACGTCCACAAATGCTTCGTTCTTGCGGTATTTTACGTCTGCTTTCCGCCATGAGAGCGCACCGGTAGCTTGCATAGTAATCTTCGCCGAGTCCTCCATTGTCCGCTCAGACTTGACGCCTTCTGTCGTGATGTACATCTTCAGGGTATCAGTCTCGGTGTTTTGAGGGTATCCAAAGTCCAAAATTTCTGCAAGCAATGTCAGCGTATATTCTACCTGGATTACACCTTCGCGACACTGCGATTGCAGAGTCTTACCATCAAGGAGCTCATAGACCAGGACAAAATTATTCTTAACAGCCTCCTCATCGAATTTCCCAAAGTATCCTTTCCCCAACGCAATCAGCCTGTATAGAAATTCAAAGACCAGCGCGGCATTGGCATTGCTCTTGGTAATCGCCACCAGGTAGATGTTCTCATGTTTGACATGGCTGAACGTCGTACTTCCTAATGTGAGGATCGGAGAGCGCACTTGAGCATTCGATATTACTTGGATCCGGAAGACATCCGCAAGTCGCGGACGACAATCATTTCGGAATGCGCGGAAGATCAAATTCTCGCCCTTCTGATTGAAGACGAGAATTCCGGATAACATGGCGAAATAAAGGATAGAAGTCGAGCTGTGGTTGTTGCAATGGCTTGCGACAGAGAGCTGTCGTTACAAATCGAGACTGAGGGGCAAGCGGTGGAGCTAGCGCCGGCAGCTTGTACCAGGGGCATGGCACTGTACAATGCAAGGTTAATATTTGTTACAAATTTTAGTCGAATTTTCCCATTTCACATATTCATTTTCGAGAATAGCAATAGCAAATACATGGATCTTACAATTCGCAGCGTAGTGCGCATTCATCGTTCGGGGAATTTGCTAACTGTACAAGACAAGGGACTGATGAAGAACCCAACAACCAAATGCATAAAAGGCGCCCATGTGCATCATCTCATCTCCTCTCATCTTTATTTCCACACTCCATGTCACACTCAAAGTCAGAGAGTTCAGATAAGATCCCTTGCCACAAAGGCATCATGTAGAGATTTACCCAACATGGCAGGGCTTCGCTCGACAATGACACCAGCAGCCTCAAGTGCGGAAATCTTGGAATCTGCTCCGCCCTTTCCACCACTGACAATAGCACCTATTACTTGATTAGTGATTGAGACGAGCCTCACGGAGAATGGCTACATACCAGCGTGTCCCATTCTTCGCCCTGGTGGTGCAGAGATACCGGCGATGAAGCTAACAACTGGCTTATTCGCTGTGTTGTACTCCTTCAAGAATTCTGCTGCGTCCTCTTCTGCGGATCCTCCGATCTCACCAATCATGATAATACCCTCAGTCTCCTCATCTTGGAGGAAAACCTTCAAACAGTCGATGAAATTTGTCCCAGAGAATGGATCACCACCAATACCAACAACAAGTGATTGGCCAAGGCCTACTTGTGTTGTCTGGTTGACGGCTTCGTAGGTCAAAGTTCCTGATCGAGAAACGATACCAATTCGCCCTCTCTTGTGGATGAAGCCCGGCATGATACCAATCTTGCACTGTCCAGGAGCAATAATACCAGGACAGTTGGGACCAACCAAACGCGTCTTTCCTTGTGTCTTCAGAATATCTGTGATACGGACCATGTCTGCGAGGAATTAGCTGGATTCTTCGGCCCAACTAGGAAAAGACTAACCATGTTGTGGAATACCCTCAGTGATGCTAAAAGCTGGTTAGCAAAGTTCTTCAACACGCGAGCAGAAAATGGCCTACCATACTACCAAAGGAATCTCAGCAGCGATAGCCTCCTCGATACCAGCTGCAGCAACAGGTGGGCTTTGAAAATTGTTAGCAAAACTCCAACCAATATTTCGCGCAACGGCTATCTTACGGCACAAAGATAGCTGAAGCAGTAGCTCCGGCCTCCTTTACTGCATCCGCAACGTTCGCAAAGACTGGGAGTCCAAGGTGCGTCGATCCTGCCTTCTTTGGGTTTGTTCCTCCTACAACTTGGGTACCTAAATCCGCTATCAGGAATTGTTCGTTGTGTTTCGCAATCTGGGAAGACACGTACCGTATGCAATAGCTTGCTCAGCGTGAAAACTGTCGCAAATAGTTAGCAGCGGCTTATCATTGCTTCAGTACAATAGTATCAACACACCTTCCCTGCTTGCCAGTGAACCCTTGATAAATAACTTTGGTGTCCTTTGTAATCCTAAGGTTTTCTGCCGTCGAGGCATATGCACTGGTGGCAGTTGAATAACCTTGCCTCCGCACGGCAGTCTGCACCAAAGGTCTAGCACATCTTGAGAAAGCCTGCATCTTGTTGAAGACAATTGATGTCAGGAAAAGGAAATCGGAGATGAATTGGGTATGGGGAGAAGGTAAAAGGTCGTCGTCGTCTAAAGTCAACTTCCAGCAAAGCTTCCAGAAAACACGGGTTGTCGGTCTGGCGAAGCGGATAGTTCCGATGTCAAGGTGGTCCATGCGCGGATCTGGGAAATATTTTGTGACTCTCGATTTGCGACCCCACCATCCTCGCATTTACAAGCTCCACCAAAGATCAAGAGGACAAACGCCACGACCAGCAACCTTGAGAATATTTACGACTCTATTGGTTCGGGAGTATTGTACTCAATATGGCGACAGAGGTTATGACCGTGCAAGAGCGGCAGAGAAAGCCAAAAGATTCGAACCTACCACCGGAAAATGAACGCTTCATTAGAGCTTGCTCTGACATTGCAAGCTTTCTAGTTCAAGATCATGAAGCGCAACAAGATCCCTCGTCACCTAAGAAGGATGTGAATCTCAATGCCCTTCGGTCCAAGATGTCCAAAAAACACAGATTAAGCAATATCCCGCCACTTACTGCCATCATTGCAGCCATACCTGAGCATTATAAGAAATATATCTTACCAAAGTTAATTGCAAAGCCAATCAGTAAGAGAATCATGTGTACATTAAGTATAGGGCATGCTAATTTTCAATAGGAAGTGCATCTGGTATTGCTGTAGTAGCGGTTATGTGCAAGCCTCATCGATGCCCTCACATTGCTTATACTGGGAATATCTGCGTCTATTGTCCTGGTGGGCCCGATTCTGACTTCGAATACTCAACTCAATCCTACACTGGCTATGAACCAACCTCGATGCGAGCGATTCGAGCACGATACGACCCATTTGAACAAGCACGAGGGCGCGTCGACCAGATTAAGTCCCTAGGTCACAGCGTTGACAAGGTCGAATACATCATTATGGGAGGAACATTCATGTCATTATCAGAAAAGTACCGAGACGGGTTCATATCGCAACTACACAATGCTCTTAGTGGATATCAAGGGAACAATGTGGATGAAGCAGTTCAGGCAGGAGAGATGAGCAACATCAAATGTGTAGGCATCACGATTGAAACACGTCCAGATTACTGCTTGGCACCGCATTTATCAGCAATGTTGCGATACGGATGTACACGTCTAGAAATTGGTGTACAATCATTGTACGAGGACGTTGCGAGGGATACGAACAGAGGACATACTGTAGCCTCTGTGGCTGAGACATTCTGCCTTGCGAAAGATGCAGGTTTCAAAGTTGTCAGTCATATGATGCCAGATCTACCTAACGTTGGAATGGAGCGGGATTTAGACCAATTTAGAGAGTACTTCGAGAATCCTGCTTTTCGAACTGACGGGCTCAAGATCTATCCGACTCTGGTTATTCGGGGTACCGGGTTATACGAGCTATGGCGGACAGGGCGTTACAAGAATTATACGCCCAATGCTTTGATCGATATCGTCGCCCGTATTTTGGCTCTAGTCCCTCCGTGGACTCGTATTTATCGTGTGCAGAGAGACATTCCAATGCCTTTGGTCACGTCTGGAGTTGAAAATGGAAACTTGCGAGAGTTGGCCTTGAGCAGAATGAAGGACTTCGGTACCACTTGCAGAGATGTCCGTACCCGAGAAGTGGGTATCAACGAGGTCAAGAACAAGATTCGCCCATCCCAAATTGAATTGGTTCGCCGCGATTACACAGCCAATAATGGTTGGGAGACATTCCTTGCGTATGAAGATCCTAAGCAGGATATCCTTATTGGCCTACTTCGTCTTCGAAAGTGCTCAAAAACACATACTTTTAGACCGGAGCTGACAGGCCAATCTACAAGTCTTGTTCGAGAACTACACGTCTATGGCTCAGCGGTCCCAGTCCATGCTCGTGATCCTCGGAAATTCCAGCATCAAGGATACGGCACTCTGTTGATGGAAGAGGCAGAACGAATTGCAAGAGACGAGCATGGAAGTCGTAAGATCAGCGTCATTTCTGGAGTTGGAACCAGAGACTATTACAGGAGATTAGGCTATTGGCTTGACGGTATGCCCTTCCGGATTTTTTTAAACACGAGCGTATACTGACTAAGGACAGGGCCATACATGAGCAAAATGATCAAGCCCAGAAGCGAGGATTATGACAGTGACGACGAGGACAATGTCTGATGGCAAGGAATCGAAGAGTGCCGCCGATCGGCCAATTCCTCGTTGCGTGAGGGGCCCGAGCCGATGTAAATAAAGCCCGCTCGACCCCAATCTCCCGTGACCTGACACAGTAGCAGATGACTTCAGGTGCTTATTTTGGCTCTCGCCGATATAGTATTTGATTGTCCAGGCACCTGAAGCCGATAAAGGCTGTGATATTGCAAACTCCAGGCTATGAAGTGTCGAGTACACACCTCGGTGCGGTCAACCGATAGCTGAGAGGTCACAGTTTGGCTCTGTGTTTTCTTAGGGTAGTTCTTTGAATCTGGAATGCCCCGTGCTCATCCTTGTAGTAGTTATAAAGCCGCTCAATTGGCACCTCCATTAACATCACGGCACTCCCCATGCCTCGGAAGTTCTATTCGAGATCGCAATGGACTTTGTATAGACTAAAATTTATCTAAAAATATCAATTGAAAGAATGTTGGCTAAAGAATCTGTATGTGAATACAACTGGATTGGCTAGCTCATCCTTGCGTAAATTCCGAAAGTAATTGCACAACAATTTGTCTCGGCTAATTCAGGGGCAAGTACCAAGCGGGCACTCTTCAGAAAAACAGCCATCATGCCTAATTAACACCTATATCGAAAGTCTCACTAACATATCCATCAAGAAACCGCGAGTTCTACACCTTTATGAGCACTGTAGAAACATTCTATTACTGGAAACTAACAGTGCTAGAATTGTGATGAAAAATGAGAAATTTCTTCATCACAAAAGATGATAGCAAAGCTCTTTAGCTAACTATTGCCACTACCACAGTAAAGAAACCTTGCCTGCGCTCCATCACAAGTACATCACTTGAGCGAATAGCTTCCTGCTATTATTGAATGGACTAATGGAAGACAATCCGCATTTACCCAGGTAAAGTTCAGGGTTGACCTCTTAAAGGCTGTACTTTGCTAGCTTCCCGTACTTATAGTTACTGCTCCCTTTTAATCCTGCAATTAGTTATGATAAGCTTGGGGTGCTAATACTATTTAGATCATCATAGATGCATCACCTAAGTAGAACTCGCCCTTCTTTTTCGACGGGCGTAGCCCGCTTATGACCGCAAGTTAGAGACACTGCGCCTCTTTGGTGGTTCAGATGGCCATACCAGTGCTAGGTTCCTACTGCTTTTCAGAATACCAAAGAGCATTCCTTAGATACATTCACTAAAGCAAAGTTCACCCTCGATCTTCAAAGAGCAAAGTTCGCTTGCAGCCGCCAATTGTAATTACTCCGCCTCTTGAGTTGTTCAGATGACCACCCCGTTGCCAGTCCCCTATGAACTGTTAAGAGGACCTTCATAGCTACATTCACGGAAACAGTCCTTAAGAAGATAAAGTCTGCTTAGAACCGCCAATGATAATTATTGCGCCTCTTTGGGGTTCCAGATAGTCATGATAGCATCGATTTTCTAATAATATTTAGCCTATCCCACCTATATTCACTCTTTTAATGTTCACTCTTGTTCTTTCCAATGGCGCATTTCATCGCCCGCCACTTGTAATTACTACGCCTCCTAGGTGTTTCAAGTAAGTGGTCAGAGGATCATAAAAGGCCCGAATGGAGATGGTGGAGTAAACAATTTCCAATGGCTTCTTGTTTCAGTCTTCTTTCTCCTTCTTTTTGCAATGAAAACACCATTGCTTTTCAAAGTTCTGAGTACAACCAATAATAGACAATACACCATCTCTGGCTTTTGCTTACTGCTTGCTCGCTACAATCTTGGATACTCTTAATTCTCTTGGATGCTCTCGATTCTTAGAATAGACTAGCCCTCCACCATGCCCTTCGAAGGCTTTCCAGAATACGTCCTCCTCCGTATCTTGAGACATGCCCACCCGGGCTCTCGAATCATCGAAATCAGCCACGCCAAAACCTCACAGCCATCTTATCCACCTAATTCGCTTCGGCACGTCAACAAAGTTGCTCTTACTAAGCTATGCGAGGGATTGGAGCCTCTTTTGCTTTCTCCCACAAGCGAGGGTGAGCAGATGTATGTGAAGTTGGAGGAGGACACTGTGTTTGTGTCAAAGCCTGTTTTGGTATGTTAATTTAAGTTCAATTGGTTCTTTGATAGATTGGGGAGAGGGAAAGGAGATTAATGGTGTTTTCTAGCCCAGATATGATGCTCTTGCCATCCCCACCACACCGGACCCCTCCCTCCTCACAACCGCCCTCTCAACCCTCACCCCCTACTCCCTCGCTAGCCTCCACCATCTCGCCATCGATCTCAACCTCGTCTGCTCTTCTATCGCCAACACCCCCGTGTCTACCACCGCCTATCTTCCACTCCTCCAATTGCGGAACCTCCACACCCTCACCCTCATCACCACGGGCTATACTAGGGCCGTTCGGGTTGCGAGAAAAGAGAATGAGAGCTTAGGGATCACTGGTAGGGGCAGATATGGATTCAGTGGCCTGGATGAGGTACTGCCGAATCGGAATGCGGATGGTAGGGGTGCGGAGTTGGACGAGTTGGCGCAGATTGCACGGGATGATGTTAGGAGACTTGGGTTGGTGCATGCGGATTGGAGAGTTCCTGTTGTGGAAATGAAGGCAAAGACAAGGAGATAGAGGGAGGATTTGGGGGTATTTTGGTGGGGCTCTGGCGTGTGGTGGAGCGAATGTCGAGACCTCTGCGCTGGCGAAGGGGCAAAATTAAGCGAGTACAGATTGATATCTTTCGCATTTCACCTTGTTTTTGACCTATGATTTTATGTAGGTGTGACGGTACTTCGATTAGTATTTCAATAAGACAACAGTAGGAGTATAAGTCTCTTCAATTTAATCTAGATAGTCGGTATGTGACTTTAACAATTTAACAATCTGAACTTTAACAGGGTGAGAGCAAGAGGAGGATTCTTAACCTTAATTAAGAGATTACTTTACCACAGATTTAGTAAAGTTGTTTTGTCGACTTTAGTAGTCGAAACTACTTCATATTCTCGTAAGGCAGTGACATTTTATGGAACTTTGAGATGACCACTCGAGAGGAGAAATAGAAGGCGTCTTCACTATATGTTGTGATATTGCCGCCTTAAGTTCTGCCACTAATCAAATATTAAGTATTCATTCTGCCCATACAAATTAAGCCAAGGCAATTCCGTGCAGTTTCAAAGGAAACCCAGGAGTCGATGATTCCCACAATAACTCCGTGGATAAAAGTGTTGGGTATCAGTTGCTGTTGTCGCTGTCACTGTCTCTGGATAATACAGCCGCAGCAGTGATAAGGTCAAATCCTCAAATATCGAACCCATGGATGACTGCTCTTGGTATCTCGGTCGCCGTTGCTCCAACGATATGAGTCGACTTGTCAACTATCCCATATCGTCTCCACTGAACCTCAATGTCTAGCACAGGGTGGGCTCCATTAAGAATATAAACAAAATTGCCTGTAATCACAAAAGCATCCATCACCATTGCCCATAGACCCCATCGCTCCGGTTTCTATGGCATGCTCCGCGGGAGCAAGCCCGGCAAATGTTGACATCGAGTTCGTCTTGACACTGAATGAAAGTGTTACGGAGGTTATCAAACGACTTTACGGTAAAGCAGTCGAGCTTTGCGACCAGAATCTTTCCTTGATAGCGATATATTCTCGGCGCAAGGTCCTGAATGGCATGAGCTGGCCGTCGCTAGAGGTTTGTTGACCGATCAATGCTCCGCTATCTTTACTTCTCCTTCGCTAACTTCTTCGTCACAGGTCTTGTAAAGCTATTTGGTACCCGGGTAGAAAGTTGCCGCCAGAAGTGGTTTAATCTCCTTGGATACGCCATCCTTGCTAGTGGTATTCGACAGCTCAATGTAAAGCCTGGGAATGAGAACATATCCTTTCAGCATAGCATAAGTGCCTGTCGCCTCTATAGATGTGCTCGCTGTCAAATTTATCGGTTGGGATGCTATAACTGTTGAGGCAGAAGCTGTATTAGGACAAAGAACTGTGTTTATTGTGCTGTGATGCTCCACGAGCCTGGCCTCCACAAAGTTAGGCAATTTTAACAGGGGTACATGATTGTAGGAGGGGTTATACCAAGTATGGTCGCTGGTCGTTGAGAGAAGTGATGGCCAGCTGAAAGTCTGGTTTGTGAATCGATGTTCAGCAATCGTCCGACAGTAAAAAATAAATCATGATGGGAGGACTATTCCTTTTTTGTAAATTCCGCTAGGCAGCCTCACTTAATTGCCCACTTAAATTCTAACAATGAATTCTAGAATACGTCATTTGATGTGGTTGAAAATTCGCTAGGTTATTTTATTGTTTGGTGTCTTATGTAGTAAGGTAGATTCACTCAAGCAAGCGTGCAAGCATCTTCAGTCTGGAGTGCAGGGAGGTAGAAATGGTAAGAAAATGGGACCTATGTTGCGTTGGGCAGGTGTGATAGGTAGTTGAACGACAGGTGTTGTAACAAGAAGTAGCAAATGAACAACAATCTAGCTTGACAACGGTTCATCTCACCATGGGCCGGTAGATCTTGAGAAAGAACATGCATGCATAGCATCTTTCATCACCTTACAAAGCTGAGCTGGCACGACGACGGGTAGCTGTAGAGAAAATATTTTCGTACGGCAAGAAGTGGGGAGTGAATAACAAAACCACTGGACAATGCATTCTCCATTCAAGACTTCGTTGACAAAGAAATTGAAACAGAACCCTTCTCAACGCCCATAAAAACATGCAGTGATGTCTCTCCACAACCTCTTTCATTCCCCCGTCTCCCGCAAGCCCAACAATCGATATTCCACCTCCAAGATAAATCTAAAAATCCTCCGGCCCACAAAATAATGTGCATTTACGAAGAAATTAAATACGAGCTCTGCCCTCACTTTACCTGGGACAACATCGCGCCATGCGAAGGAAGATGCAGACTGGATGAGCCGATCATCCATACATACATTGTGCCTGGTATGTGTCCAGGTTGTATTAAAGCCGGCTTCAGCGAAAGAAGAGGGAGAACGAATGGAAGGAGCAGAAATTGACATGGTCCAGCCGTTGTGCCGGGGCAAAATTTTGTACCATGAAGAAACTTGAAATTCTGGAGAAAAATTCTGTGTTTCGAGGTGTCTGTTGTGACAGCCGGGAGAAGATTGGAGACCAGCAGATGACGGCTTAAACCTTGGATTTGTGAAATAAGTGAAGAGACTCACCTAGCTTGTACCCTACCTTCAATCTAGTTTCTATTTTGGAAATGGTAGAAAGTTTGTTGAACTCACTATAAATCTCTAGTCGTCTCAGACTCAGACACCAGTCGGCCAGACTAATTCATCACGATATTACCTTTAGAATATCTTTAAAGTAAGCTAAGCAAGCTGAGCAAGCTGAGCAAGCTGAGCAAGCCAAATAAGCTGAATGAACCGAACAGACAGAACAAGGTCTAGGCAAGAAATAATTGAAAAGCGGTTGTCCCTACTACTCTAGTACGAGGATTCGCGAAGTTTATATGAGTTTTGGTGGCCGCCAATTCTATCCATAAGAATATTGCGATGGAACTGTACCGGTACGTAGTAGTAAGGACGAAGTGACGTTGAGAAATGATAGTACGAGAATATTCTCCGAAGTTCAAGGGCAAAACCTGGTTCGCGTTGAAGATCGCTCGATGTGCCCCTGAATTCAAGACCTGGGGCTGATTTCACTAACTCGATACCTTTTAAATCTTATTTCAAATGCGAAATGGTTTCCAAAACTCCAAATAGGAAAATATTTTGGTGATTTCTTGGTTGGATGCCAGTGCAAAGGTTAATCGTCTCGAATGTCGTCCTCTGCAAGAAAAGGATCCAAGAGTATATTTCTTTTCATTGTGTGAATAATTAAACCTCCGTGTCGTCAATAAGATCCAAGCACTAGTGATACCCACGAGGCAATAATACCAGGATTAAACCGTTAGTCGAACCCAGCGAGGCGGATGGCAGATTCAAAATTCATGCTAAACGATTAGTAGCGTACTATTACCCCTGCAATTGGACGACCATCACCCTTCCGAGGCTCACATCTCGTAGTCTCCTCAAAAGCTGTCATATTCGAGGACGGCGACCTGACAGCTAGGACTTCCTCGCATGAATGATGAATCCGTCCGATGCCCAACGAAAAGTTTAATAGAACAAACGCTTGGACAGACGTCAGCACCAAAACACCAACAAGTCGTCTAACATCAGCCGCGCGACCAAAGCAACGTGGTCCATGGGAAAGGGGGGGGGGGGGGGGGGGGGCAAAAAGCATGTAAACCGCGTATGACAGCAGCGGTGAGAAAGTCAAGATCCTCCATGTTGATGGTGATACGCCAATTGCTTTCAAATGGGGGTCGAGATGTTCTCTGGCGTGCATCTTCCGCTGCACCGTCTGTCTGGGAAGAACGGTACGCTACGTTAGATGGTGCATTGGACTTGCCTTTGGGGTCGTTTTGCAGCTTTTGCCGTGTGAGATGGGCCAGTCGGTGGTGAAGCCATGGCTTGGGGTGGACAAAGGGGGGAAAAAAGGGAAATTAATAGACGCGAAAAAGAGAGAGCTGTAGGCATGAGGACGCGACGAGCCTCTCGCTTATGAGGGATCTGTATGGATAGCCCCTTCGGGACGAGGGAAGGCAATGAGTTGTTTGATACGTGTTACTCTGTGGTGTGGTATGGCCTCGAATTGATTAAAATTACAGACTCGCACTACTTCCTTCCGTTTTGTTATTGCTGGCTCAGTCCTCTCCTATATATCAATGCGCTGCCCTCGTTGCGCCTGGTCCAGCGCGAGCCTTTTGCAAGGAAAAAGTGTGGTGGCGTTTCTTGTGCTCTGGTCTGCCGTCCGGGATGCGATGCCATGATGTCGATATCGATTTCGATTCCGAATAACCACTCCTCAGGCGCATCTCCAGCAATCTCATCACCGTCGCAGTCTCCGTCACAGTCACAATCACAATCACAATCACAATTACAATTACAATTACAATTACAATTACAATCAAACTCACGATCGCCTCGTACAATCGTGGTAAAGCAATCGAGAAAACTCCGCTTCGTCTCCTTACTTGTCTCTCCTGGGTCAGTCGCTAAGAAGCCACTGCCGTTGTCCCTGCAGGCCCCCTCGGTCTCCTTTTCGTCCCCTCGCATAAATTCCAGCTCCAGCTCCAGCTCCAGGATCCATACACGCCCGCGCCAAATCGGCCAAATTCTGCACAACTCCACCAAATCGAGTCTTCTCCACCGACGTCTTGAACACAACCATCTAGAACCTCGTCGTCATCTTCCCTTCTCTTCACGACAACAGCGACGTCGAGAGTCGCAAACGCTCCAACGGCTTCACAGGCGGGTCCATCGCGATCGAATATCCGGAGAACCTCCATAGACTCAGAGTATCACGACCACTCGCTCTCTTCAAATGCCGCCGGGCCTCCCTCGACGGCTAATCCACGACTCCCCTCGCCTACGTTTCAACCTCCATACCCATCGCCATCACCAGTCCCTACGACCTCAACTGAAGGGCGGCAGCGACCACAGGTGAGAGTTACGAGTCCAACACGCTGGAGTTTGCGAAACGCTTTGATCGGTGGCGGGAACCCCGAATTTGCATCACCTTTCCGCAATCGATCAGGAACCGTCGGAACTAATAACACAAGCGGCGCACTTCGTCCTGCACGACCGAGTCCTGCACGACTGTGGAATCCAACCAATTCTACCCCTCGAGCGCGAAAGAGAAATCATTCGCAAGGTCAAGGAGATAATCCGGTGGTAATTGCCATCCCTCTGTCACATCCGGATATTGGATCACCACGAGAAGGGGCTGCTGCAGGAGGATCGTACCCATTGTTGACGTTATCGGAGCAGAGGCAGAGTTTGCATTTGGGATCTACACGGGCAAGTTTGCAGGTTGAACGAAGTGGGAGTTCTGCAGGATCGAATAGAGTTTCCTTGCCGAGGAGCGTGAGCATCGACATCACTCGAAGCAAGAGCGGTGACTCTCCCACGACTCCGGATCCCAAGATCGATAAAGGGAAGGGACGATCCACATCCCCTGAAGAGGCTGAAGCTCAGAAATCCGCCAAACCCAAGCATAGAAACGTCACTGTCCTTCAAACACCCGATCAGGGTACATTTATAAACCAGCCGCCTTCACCTGGTCTATCATTTCACAGGACTATGTCTACCGACCTCGAACGTGGACCCGACTCCCAAGGATTGTATAGTCCTGACGGAACATCGAATTTACCTCGCAATTCGTCCAATGTATCTCTCGACGCTGGCATTGGGCCGGCACTATCATCTGAAAATTCGTCGATAATAGGATCAGAGGGAGGGGCAGCACAAGACGAATGGGGTCCTCAGCATCCATGTTTTCCACATATGAACACGCATGTTCCTCTCAGCTCAGACCTATATCAGACCACGAGGATAATCAGGATACGAAGAGACTGGATGATCGAAGGAGACTTGGCACCAGCGTTCTCGAATTTATACCCGGAGATTCTTGACCCTGCTGGAGTGACGGAACAAGATTTCCGTACGATCATTGAGAAGGTCAATAAGGAGTTGGTACCAGCGTTCAACCCATGGGGTGCCCGGAACATCTTTGATGCGGCAATGGGCTTGTTGACTGGTTGGATATGGGACGATCTTGGATTTACGGCAGTGAAGTCGAGGCTGACGAAGGCTGAGCAATTTTTGGAGGATTGGAATCATGAGATGGAGAAGAAGAATCGAGATGGACCGGGAAGCGCACCAAAGATCGTGCCATTGCGACGGACAGGATACATGAACGTTAGTCCCTCCTTATCCCCTCACATTTCACCAGCAATTAACCAAATCTCAGCTCGACATTCAAGTCCCCGACCCCGAAATCTCCTATCCTACTTCCAATGCTCCAGATGACCGAACAGTCACCGGCATCTCTACAACCTCACAACAACGACCAACCACTTAGATACCCAAAGAAATTCTTCGATATAATAATTACTAGTATAATCTCAGACGACAAATGAGCGCACTAAAGTCCATTTCCGTCTTTGGACCTGAGCAGTCGCTTCTCTATCCTGAGCTAAGCCCCGAGTCCTAAGCACTCTAATAAGTCAGCTGGATCACGCTCAGGGGGGTTCCCTTTTTGGTTCTCTCGAGAATTGGTTACAGTTTCCATGTAAGCCTGCTCTTAGGCTCTCTTCTCTCCTTAGCTTTACCTTCTTGAAATACAGAGTCATCATTCACGTGTTTTTACCATGTATTCATAACCCCTTCCATCAACCACTTCAACGTATAGTCTTTCATATAGACATACTCGCGATTGTAGTACACCAAATGCCCGGGGTTTGGGGAAAGGTTTCAGGCGACAGCTTATGGGGGAGAGAATGGGAGCTGAATTAGGTCTAAGACGTTAGCGTGAAGAATTGCTTTGAGATATCAAAGGATGTATTCCCCCAAAATTAGGGAGATCCTGTTTGATCTCTCAGGGAGCCGATGCGGTCTCCCAAACACAGACGTGGAGAGTTGACAACTTTCGCACCCCAGAACCAAATGGTAAGTAAATCATGATTGGTTACTGGGAGGCAGAGCAGGAAAGTGATCGAGTAACCTGAGTAAAGGGTGAGGCGAGGGTCAGCAGCGCCTGAGAAGGGCAGCGATGGTAGGTAGTTCTGGTTGTCCATTAGAAGCAGGTGATGGAATGAATGGTATCATCAATCAGGGCAACAGGATCTCAGGGTTGTACGCTGTTCTCAATTAGGGCAAATCAAGTATATTCTCAATTTATAGAGTAACCGCGAGGGAATTCATGTCACATATAGAGACTACAGGTAAGCCGTGTCTGAAACTCACTCTCGCGTTTGTGCTGCCTGAGGCCACCATGCTAGAGTTCGACTTCCGCAGGATAGAATTAGACCTCCTAAGCTTAAGCACTGACTGAGCTAAACAACAACCCAAGAAAAGCAACGCGCAATCCAGCTAACAACGGAAATATCGAAGGCCATCCACCTTTATATGTATCTAGAATGATTTCACTGCGGAATGTCTTCAGAAGACTTATGTTGACCGCTCGAACTGATGCCGGTGCCGCGGCCAAAGAGAAGGCAATTGCATCACATCTACTTCGCTATCCACCAGAAAGAGTGCTTTTGCTAGCAAGCTTGCTTCCAACGCCATCTGCTGCCTGTCTTGCTCTTTTTAGCCGCCTTATGAACCATATACTTGGACCCCGGGTTCTGGGGGTCTTTACAAAGTGAAGCACCTGATGTCCCGCTCGCATTTCTGTCATCCTTACGAGTAGCGAAAGACCTTACTCAAACACTTCATATGTCAGGAGTGTGCCTGCCTTATCAAATGAGAGCAATTATGTGGCCCCGGCTAGCTACACCCCACTTGGGCCCTCGTTGTATCTGGTAGAGCTCAGGCTATTCGTGTCGTGGTATCAGATATATATTCATCACATCCAAGTAGCAACAAAACAGCACTATTGGGGCACTGATATTGGATTTCCTCTTGAGGCTTTCCAAGACCTAGATGTTGAACACGATCAGACCGACCAGAAAATCATCCTATTATCTGTCGATGCCCAGATTGTCTCGAATGAACTTTTGATGCGGTAGACATGGATTCTACTCCCTGGGAGCTATCGCGACGAACTCATCAACGAATTGGCTGAGAATAGCTTATCGAATGATATCTGTGTACATGCACGGCTAGGACCTTTGAATTAAAACCTAGTATCGGATCTGGTAAGATATGGACTTGACCAGCTAAAAGCTCGAGAAAAGTGTCGTACACAAACATTACAATGTCCTTATTGTTGGATGGACTACTGTTGGATGCAATATACTTTGGAGAGCGAGGGTTTGTGGTGCTTGTTACAAGATGGGTCAACCCGGCTGCTGGCCTAGACTCTGCAGATGCGAAATGGAAACGTCATAGCACTTCTCCCATGGCTAGATACGCTCATCACCCGCACCATCCAGGAGACATTCGAACAGGCTTCGAAGACTAGGTGGAAGTGTCAGTAGAAGAGCTCACTGCTAATAATCAACTAAAGCTGCTGTCGAGGAGGCAAACCCAACTGGTTCGTCGAGGGTCTGATGGCCTTGTCTAGAAGTAGGATCAGGATAAGTGATGGTATCTAGCCCCGTTGGAACCACCTTAAACGAGCTTCTAGAACTTTTTGATGCACTCGTAGGCGCAGGCGGAAGATGGTATCTTGCAACCAGCGGTAAGTCCAAAAGTCTATACTGCAGTTGAGGATGGAGTGCGGGCGAGATATTGGGCACACGATCATCTTGTGTGTATGATAGGGCTATGTTATGGACTTCTCACAGTCAAACAGAATGGGGTTTTCTATCTTATTAGTAAGTTAAATTCCTAATTGTGGCGTTGTATTCGCCTGAAGTGCTAACTAGGCAAAATAACCCCTCAATATAAAAGCACTATGATATAAGGACGGCTGATATACGTTCCACTACATACAATCAAAAGCTCGCGTAACTCTTAACTAGGTTAAAAGTTACGATTAGCATTTACAAGCACATATATGCTGAATGAGCAGAATCAACTTTATGGTGGCACGATTTCTTCCCTCAGATTAATTGTCTAATATATGAACCATCATTTCCAGTTTTCCAGAACGATGGGCTAGCAACGATGATTTTCCAGACGTTCTTGGCGATATCCTAGAAGTACTCTGATCATAGAATAGAGTCGTGCTGGTAGATGCGGAGGATCTGGTGGACTCGATCATACAACATTGTCTTACTGTTTTCGAACGTGCTATATCCAAGCAAGGATGCGAGCACCCCCATTTTTTGGACATGTTCGAGAGAGATATTGGCTACGTTGTAAGAGGTTCCCATCCATGTCCCTGATAACAGCTTTCCTAACACATAGGTTTCGAAGACCAACGAGGAGAGAAAATACTTCTCGAACTTTAGGAGATCTTCTTCCAACGTCAGCTTACTTGATACTTCTCGATTCTCTACTACCCCTTCGAGCTTTGGCGGATGACTCGGTCCTCAGAAAGTCGAAGCAATTGCTGATCAGCGTTCCCTTATTGATAAAATTTTTCAACAGGAGGGATGGAAAGATGGCAATGAGGCAGAATCGGAACTTCTAAGCAGGCCTGTGAAAATTGACACAGATATTGAGCTACTTGCAGAAATTAAGGGTGTTATTGTCGAACTTGGAATGATGGACATGATCCTGCAAGATCAAGCTATGGTTTTCAAGAATCCTCCGAGTCTTTGGATATGTTCCAACACGATGCAGGCGATAATGTATAGAAAGAGTCTAGAAATATATACACTTACAACTTACCCAATGACAGCACATCAAACTATAGGTATTGTCGACATCCTACTGCACTTGAACTGATATGAGCCAAAATACACTAGAACTCACTCCTTGATCTACACCAGAGACACACTCATATCTTGGAAGCGCGATCTGCCATCAAACGAGCAAACATGTTTGGAAGGCAACATAATGTAAGGAGCTCCGAATCAGCTACCATCATAAATTGAACTGACACTTCAAATAGACATCGATGGCCTTTACCATAGTCACAATTATCTTTGTAACCTCAAGTTCTTGATTTCTCGGTTGTGAAAAAAGCTGACTGACAATTTTTAGACGCCCCTCTGGCTTCCTTTTTCGCCCTCAATATTATGAAGTTCCCACAAAAGGCTACGGGTCCGAACTCCTTTACGTTGAACTATATCTCCAAATACACATGCAAGCTTTCAATCGAAAGACAACTGCTCAATATATGACTGAAGCCTTTCTAATTGGCATGTCAGCGACAATAATCATACCGCTCATAGTTGCTGCTTTCAACGTTGACAGGATGACGTCTCTCATCCGGGATTCTGGGTTGAGACCATGCGGCCGATACTTTGCTCGGATGATTGAGTGACTCAAGACTCTCATTGTAAAAGCTGAGGGTGCGATGTATTTATACATTTCAGACGCCAGATTTTTAAAAGGAGGATATACCATGGTCAAAGCTTCGTGGCAGGTAGATAATCGACCAGCACTCTTTGTTCCTCTAACTATTGGACTGAACTTCTTGGGGTTGGGATTAAGGCCGTCGAATAAGTTGAGGTTTCCGAGATAAATCAGGCCCGGGGTCCACCTCCTAGTTCTGGAACCCACGGCAAGAGATCGTTAGGGGCATGTGCGAAGAAATTCATGCCTTTTCAAAGGACGTTGGGTTGCCGAGAATACGGGTCTTTACTTTCCGTACAGCAATAATTTCACAATGTGTTGGGAAGGACTTTTATCGTGGCTTCATTCTTTGCTGGGTTTAGATCGTAAAGTCTTTTTGTTATAAGCAAGGAATCTGATCTGTGATGGACCGAGTCGGTCGTGCCGAGGCATCTCAGGGGACACTTTACCGTGAGCTACCCCACACGCAAGCTTCCCCATAGCTTCTCAAAAGCAACGATTTTCATCTTCATATCTCATGTTTTTTGTGTTGCGTTACACTAGATATTACTTGATTCAAACTAACCATTTGCCATTTCATAACATTTGCATCGCTATATATTATTAGCTTGAAATTAATCAAGTGGAGTAAAAATGTCCAAATATGATACAGAGCTGAAGGATTTCCCGAGCATCTTCTCGATGAAGGGAAAGGTTGTTGTTGTCACAGGTGGGAGTAGAGGATTGGGATTACATGCTGCTTCAGGGTACTTATACTCCTCAGCCTCTTACGTATTTCATTTCGTGCTTATACAGACATAGATTCCTCCAGGCAGGCGCCTCCAAAGTCTACATAACCTCTCGCAAAGCCGACGCATGCGCCTCCGCTGTTGAAGCGCTCAACGCTCTTCCCAATCTCCAACCTGGCGCACAAGCTATCGCAGTCCCGGCTGACAGCGCGAAGTTCGAGGGCGTGAAGCACCTGGTGGAGGAGGTGGGTAAGAGTACGGATCATGTGGATGTGTTGTTTGCGAATGCGGGAGCGACGTGGGGGGAGGAGTTTGATACGCATGGGGATGCAGCATTTGGGAAGGTGATGGATTTGAATGTTAAGAGTGTTTTTAATACTGTGAGATTGTAAGTTGACGCTTTTTCTTTTTTCTGTTGGGGTTGGAACATGGTCGGGATGAGAGAGAATGAGACAAGATGGTGAGATGAGATGTGGGAGAGGGCTAATGAGAAAGTACAGATTTGCACCATTGCTTCAAAAGAACGGCACAATAGACGATCCATCACGCGTAATAATCACCGCATCAGTAGCAGGTATTGGTGTTGGGAGCCTCGGGAAAAACGCAACGTTCGGCTACTCAGCCTCCAAAGCCGCCGCCATCCATCTTACCAAGAATCTCGCCGTCGAGCTAGGGCCTCGACATATCCTCGTGAACGCCATCGCGCCTGGATTCTTCCCGAGCAAGATGGCGAATGGACTGCTGGATCTGAGTGGTGGTGCGGAGGCGATGGCGGCGAAAAACCCGAGCTTGAGGTTGGGGAGACCCGAGGATATTGCAGGACTAGTGGTGTTTTTGGCGAGTAGGGCGAGTAGTCATGTCAACGGGGCGACGGTTGTCGTTGATGGGGGAGAGGTGCTTTCGAAAGGGGGGATGGTAGGTGCGATGAAGGAGGATAAGGCTAAGCTTTAAGGTTATGTATATAAGTTCTATTTACTTTTGGATTATGTAGATTTAGAGGTTAGAGCTATCTGCTAAGTCTTCCGAGCTACCCATGAGCTAGCCTTGTATGTATTCTGTAACATGCTATTTTTGTCTTGAATGTAGGGAGCATCGATGTTGGAGTCTTTGTTTTCGATGGTGAAGCCCATCTTCTCTACAAGGGCAATCAATTCGCCTTCGGTCAGTTCAAAACTGCCTGGCTCGGCGATCCCTGACGAGCAATCATGTCAGAACATAAGATTTAACGGTATGGAGAGACGGTACCTGTACTGTCCATGTCAACATCAGTCTCCTTCTCCTTTCCATGATTCCCCGGAGCATTTCCCTCAAAATGCCATAGCAGCGGTCCGACGTTTATCAACAGTCCACTTGGCCTAAGGCAGTTTCGGATTACTTCGAGGTATCGAATGACGTTTGGTGCTGTGTCTAAAAAGAACACTGTAGCGACAGCGTCAAATCCATTTTTCTGTTCCTCACTACCGTAGAGGAGCAGGAAATCTGAGGCGCTCATGCTCATTATACCGGCATCTATGGTGCTCCCGAGCACTTGACCAGGGCTTATGTCTGGTATTTGGACACTTCTCAAGTGGTTGGTGCGGGTTTTGTGGTTTGAGAAGGAATGGATCCACTATAATATTTGATCATCAGCAGAGAGGACTTTGTGTAGAAGGACCAGTAAATCTGAAACGATCCGTAGCTCAAAGCTGTTGAGCTTTGAAACCATAGCAAAATGTATTGCTTCGTAGAAAAAAAACCCTGTCATACCGGAAAGAGGGTATGTATTCCTGCCTCGGAGCAATTATTAAGGATATATGAACTTGCAAGAAGTTGATGGTAGCTGATCTCGTTTCCCTCAGAATCAAACCCGGCACAACAAAGATCAAAGACAAGTCGGCCAAGTCCCGCTCCTGGAACAAGAACTCTCAATTTCGCTTCAGGATGGCGAGACCTCTCTCTGGCTAGAGCTTCGAAGACTGGTTGGTAGCAGGCCTCTCTCTCCGCTTTTCCATCTTCAGACCAATCGCGAAAGAGTTGCCGTAGCGTACTCCTGGCCTTCTCTAAGTCATTCGAAGTTGCTGAGCCACGCCAATCTTTACCTTCAGCCTTCAATGCTCCTACATTATTGAGGTCAGGTGACTGAAGTCCAAAGTTTAGAATTGCTTGAGCGATTTCGGCATTTTTGTCGATGGCGTTGTCTACCTCTTCTAGAGTGTCTAAGTAGGAAAATGGTGGATTTGACAATAGTTCAATGTGAGACCTTGGGAGAGCGTAGAATGATTGTCTTCTCAAATGAGTGGTGTTGAAATGAGCAACTTTGGAATATTGACTGTATAGGCCTGTTAGCTGTTGTTTAAGGCAGATTCCAAAGGTGAGAAGAGCTATAGTGCGGATTGTCCTGTCTGGAAAGGGAAGTCAAGTTCATCGGCGTATTTATTTCTTCTCTTGCTACCAGGCTTCACTAGAGACCACTGCATTCATCTCTTTTTCAAAAAAGAATCCATTTCGGTATTTATGATCCCACTTTCTTTGAGGAGAGCTCACTTGAAGCCAGTAAACCGAACCAGTAGAAGAAGCATCATAGGGTTACTCGATTCTCGGTTCCCTTTTGGTGAACAAACCTAAATACTCACTAGAAAGAGGACAACGCGCCAAGGAAAACCTGGATCTCTTGATCACCGCTATCCTCCAACATTTCGTTCTCTACAATCTCCACTTCTTACATGAAAGAGAGGCGAACAAATTAAGGATAAACGAAAACAGTAAGGACTCGGAACGAAAGTAGGAGTGGCGGTTGATTGTCGGCGCCTTTCGATTCACACCGCCTTTGGGATTAATATTTTGTGCCAGCCTACAACGCCCTAATCAGGTTAGACTGAAGCCTACCACTTCTCATCAGCCTCGCATTGGTAACGCCTTGTAAACATTCCTCTCCATCGACAGACTTATCAACCCTTCGCCAGGATGGCAGCTCCAGCGCAGCTTGGTATGACGCCTCCGCTGTCTACTGCTCTTCCTACAGAGTCTGATATTTCGGCGACCAATGCTTTAATCGAAGAATTGAAACGGCAGAATAATTACGAAAGCAGTGCAGACTCCGAGAAACGGTCAGTCACAATTCCTAGCACATAATGGGGTTTCAGCACCAAATTAAGAACTTGTGCTAACTTTTGTTTGCCCTAAGCACGGTCGTCCTCCAATCCCTTCAGAGAATTACCGAAGAATTCGTTAAACAAGTCCTCAAAGCACAAGGTCAACCAGACAAGGTTGCGGGTGCTGCTGGGGGCAAGATATTTACTTATGGAAGCTACCGTTTGGGCGTCTATGGGCCAGGCTCTGATATTGATACTCTCGTGGTAGCCCCAAAGGATGTTACCCTCGACGATTTCTTCGCATACTTTCCAGATCTCCTTTTGAAGATGGCGCCGGCCGGAGCAATAACTGAACTTACGCCCGTGCCGGACTCATTCGTGCCTATCATCAAGTTCGAGTACTCTGGCATAAGTATAGACTTAATCTTTTGCCATGTGCAACTCAGTCAGATTCCGAAAGATTTATCACTACTAGGAATGGACATGCTTCGAGGCCTCGACGAGAAAGAGCTTCGGTGTTTGAATGGTACTCGAGTCACTGATGAAATACTTACTCTAGTGCCACAGAAGGCGGTCTTTAGAACTGCACTGCGAGGAATCAAACTTTGGGCACAGCGGCGCGCAATTTACGCAAACATTATGGGCTTTCCAGGCGGAGTTGCATGGGCTATGATGGTCGCGCGAGTATGCCAACTCTACCCAAAAGCTGCCGGATCGACAATTCTTCTCAAGTTTTTCCGAATCATGGAGAAGTGGACGTGGCCGACGCCTGTACAGCTTAAGAAGATCGAGAATGGCCCCTTTTCTAACATTCGTACCTGGAACCCCCAAGTAAGTTTGGCCTTGATATACACCTCATGGCTTTGCTAATCTTCTAGCTATACCATGGCGATAAAAACCATCTCATGCCCATTATTACCCCAGCATACCCTTCCATGTGCGCGACCCACAATATTACAAGATCAACCAGAACTATTATTCAGAGAGAGTTGCAGCGCGGTGGCGACGTTATGGCCAACATCATGGAAGGAAGGGCACAATGGAAAGACCTATTCGTGAAAAATACCTTCTTTGTCAACGGATACAAATACTACCTCTCAATCATTGCTGCCAGTACTACCGAGGAAGCGCAGCTCATCTGGTCCGGGTTTGTCGAGTCGAAAGTTCGTCTCCTTGTGGGCTTCCTCGAGGATCATGGATCGATTGCTATTGCGCACCCATTCAACAAGGGTTTCGAACGGACACACAAATGTAATAATGAGGAGGAAGTAGAGAAAGCCAAAAGTTGCCTGCATCACCAAGTTAAGGACATCCCCACCGCTAGCGAATCGACCCAGAATGGTGACGGAGTAGCATTGAACGGCGAGCAAAAGTCCAATGGCACAGAAAACCTCACCACTGTTTATACCTCAACATGGTATATCGGTTTGGAGTTAAGTGAAGGTAAGTCTCCCATCCATGCAAATATCACCCTGAACTGCTACAGTCCACAGGATTCTCTTCAGATGATACATGCCAATCTCGGCGGTCTCGCCCAGCTGCTGATACAACTAGGTGCCAAATCACTTGACTTGTCTTACCAAGTAGATAAATTCAAACATGATATCTGTATGAAATGGGAAAAATTTGACCAAGATCTCAATGCCATAAACATCATCCACACAAAAAAGTCAGTGGGCAATTTATTGGCCCTTGTTGAGGCGTTTAGCTAATTTTGCGAATAGTTGCGATCTCCCTGACGATGTTTTCTGTGAGGGCGAGGTCAAACCCAAGCGACCACAAAAGAAAAAGAAGCGCTCGGCAGAAGTAAGTATCTTCTTGTATCGATAACTTGGCGAAAGATTATTCTTCTCTAGTCGGTGGTGTTAACTCTATTTAGGACTCTGCGAACCTGCCGGCAAAAAGACAGCACACTTCCGTAGCTGCTGCTAGTTAAGATCTGTGCGAACATACCCAAACCCTAATTCCTTTCGCTGATTGACCGCCATCTTAAGATAGACGTACTCGGGGCCCTAATGATATACTTCTGGGCTTGTACCACACATTGCTGGATGGCATTTACCATGATACGGAGTTGCGGACCTGTTGACCGAGTACTAACATACATGGGCATAGCTTTTAATCCACTCAGAAACGGACTCCTGGCCAAGTGAGCTTTTGAGCTCCTGCCATATTTCATTCGGCATGCTACGAGAAAGCTGGTGTTCAGGCGTGAGAGCTAAAGAGAGTCCGAGAAGAGGCTCAATCCATCAAATTTCTGGCGTTGGTAGATTTGGGGATCAGCATAATTGCTACGGCACTGGGTATTTAAGTAGCTTGCGAGCTGTGTATCTAGCGCATAGCAATAAAATAATTTTTCGAGCCTAAAAGCCTCATTGAGATCATATCTTTAAATTAGATCGTTGCTGTGGTTTACTCCGTAAAGAAGATATTTACGGAGCAGCCAAGACTTCGGTTACGTCAGAGAGAGCTCCAACCAGCTTCTCAGCTATTGCCGGCATCTCAAGCCTCGAGCTCCCCCGAGCAAGTTTTGCGGATCATTTCAAAGTTTCTTCTGAATTGGTCTCGGATTTTCGACATTTATCTAAGTTGTGCTTTACTACCTTCCAGTTTCTTGTGCGTAAAACATTAGTAATATACCTACCTTTTACCAACAATCACGACCAGTCACGAACTAGAATCCAGCGAGCCAGCCTGAACTGTGCCCCCTCTCTTCGGTCGCTTCCAACAATTGCATCTCAACTCATCAAAAGTGGCGGGCCCCTTGCGCTCAAAAGCTCATCCGCACCATCGCCGAAGTCTGCTTAGTTACTTATTTCTCAATCCTCGAAGAAGCACCCGCGACCGGCTCGCACGGTTCCGACACGAAGTCTTACCACATTACAAGCTCCGAGCCCAGTCGCGAATTTACAGCCTTATTGTAGAGCATCAGAAGCGGCGCAAGGCTAAAAGAGCGGCAGGAACTGGTATCCTCGAGATTCTTCGACGGCAGGGTCGTTTAGTATTTGAAAACACAGGCAAAGACAATGACCAACTTGACCGGGCGAAGGTGACCATGTCTGGTTCCATTCCTGGCTATGGGGGTGGCGATGGATATGGAGAAGGTCGCGAGCGGGGATCGAAGAGGAAGAAGTTAGCTGGCTATTTGAAAGCTGCTAATGACATTCGACAATCATACCAACAGTCTTACTCGCAGAGATGGGCCGAAAGCGGGCAAGAAGATGAAGATATGAAGGGAATTCCAGGCTCTTTCCCAGATGTGGCTATAGTGTCACATGGAGATGAACAGCTCGTCTTGTTCCCTTCATACGCACGAAGACATGTAAAAGAGCCTCCAAATGCACATCGACCAATCGATGAGGAAGATGGCCCGAGTGATGCAGAGTTCTGGGCGAGAGAATGGCAAAAGTTCGAGGACGACAACGCTATAGTCGATGTTGACGTTCGAGGCTGGATTTATTCGCCACATCGCGGCCCTATCTCAAGGAAGAATAGGGTCTTAATTGGACTTGCTCGCCAGCTCAGCGGCATTCCCGCTCCTAAGACTCCAAGTAGAGATAACAGTCCAGATTCGACGTCATCTATTCGAGCGAGACATAGAGAACACGAAGCTCAAAGAGAGCAGGATAAAATTGCACAAGAAGCGGAACAAATTTTAAAAAGAGGAGAGGGAGAGGAGAGTGTTGCGTCGCGAGGAGGCTACAGTGAAAGACCACGAGAAGACTCGGATGCCGAGACTCTATATGGCGATCGAAAGCGATCCCTCACCCCATCTCGAACGCCGAACGATGCTCCGGGTCCTGGGCATCTCACAAAGCGGTCATCCTGGAACCACCCATCTGATATGAACCAGGCTGAGCTTCTTACAGCAAATTCTCATTTAATGGCACGTTTACGTCCATTCATGACGAATCCTCTCATTTCTACCCCTATTACGGTTTTTTTCTATGATGAGAAGAGATCCGTGTCCAGGACAGTCACAACTAATGAAGCGGGACATTTCATAATGAGAGCTGCCCTGGATTTTGTGCCTACACATGTTCGCGTTCTTGCCTCGGAACATCTTTCTGCTGTTGAGGAAGTCAAGGTCACAGAGCCCAAAGGTGTAAGTCTGATTAGTGACGTCGATGATACTATCAAGCACTCTTCAATTGGCAGTGGAGCACGAGAAATATTTCGAAACACATTCATTCGTGACCTTGGGGATCTTACTATTGATGGTGTCAAAGAGTGGTACAATACCATGTACGACATGGGTGTGGGCATACATTACGTCTCCAATTCTCCATGGCAGTTGTTTCCAGTCTTGGTGACGTTTTTTCAAAAAGCTGGTTTGCCTCCAGGATCATACCACTTGAAACAGTACAGTGGAATGCTTCAAGGGATTTTCGAACCTGTTGCAGAGAGGAAGAAGGGCACACTTGAAAAGATTATGAGAGACTTCCCGGAGAGGAAGTTCATCCTTGTGGGTGACAGTGGCGAAGCAGATCTGGAGGTATACACAGATATAGTACTCGCGAATCCAAGAAAAATAATTGCGATATTCATTCGAGATGTCACAACTCCAGAGGCGGATGGATTTTTCGATTCGACCATGGGACCTCTCAGCGGTGATCGTTCGCGAGGTAGGCCACCACCTCCCAGAACTGATACTATGGATAGTCGAAGAAATGGCTCTATTTCCTCGACAATGCTAGAGCGGAAGCCTGTACTACCACCACCTTCCAGGACCCAGAGTACAGATAGCCGACGAAATGAATCTGTTGCCTCGAATCTGCCGGAGCGAAAACCTGTACTGCCACCTCCTTCTAGGACTGAGAGTACAGATAGCCGACGAAACCTGTCTGTTACCTCAAATCTGCCAGAGCGTCGGCCCACTCTACCACCCAGAATTAAATCGGAAACAAAACCACAAACGAGTTCTGGTCCTGCTCTAGGAAAATTGATTGACTTGGACAGTGATCCTGAAGAGAAGGACGTCCATGAATCACATAGACGAGTCATGCCGCGCTCTGCATCTGACTTTCAAGGACTAGAAGCCCCTAAGCGAAAGTCTGCCCCTGAGCTAAATGGACGCGCTCCACCTCCTCGACCATCCAAACCATTAGCACTTCGTGGGGCTTCAACAAACAGCAATTCATCTGATTCGCTGAATGATATGAAGAAGATACCACCTCCGCCTCCCAAACCACGTCGTAGTAACGGCCCCACCAACAACCAATCTCATCCACTATCCCAAGCACAAAACTTTTCGGATTCTAAATCGTCCGATGATGGGTACATTTCAAGCGCCCGCCAGAAAGCAGCAATGGTGTATAATTCCCTACCTGAAGTTCGATCTTACATGCCTGGTCATCACTCTCCCTCAGAAGGGGCTGAAAACCGTAATGGTTCATCCGAATATATCCCTCCTCCACCACCTCGGACTAACACATCAAGTTCGACAGTGGGGAATGTTGCAAATCGATTATCATGGAACAGTGTTGACTCCTCCGACGATGAGCGACCTGTAAACAAAAAGTTGGATCTCTGGAAGCAGCGATGGAGACGTGCTCAAAGTATCCTTCAGTCCAAAGGTGTCATGCTTAGGAGCTGGAGGACTGGACACGACATTTGCATCGAGGCTGTTCAGCTGATTGAAAAAAACATGAGAGAAATGGATGTTGAAGGCTACGGAAAGGAAAGTACAAAGACTGGTGAGGGTGGTGGGGAGGCAAAAGTCAAGGACTTGAAGAGATGACAGGATGAATACACTAGGGCTCAAACCTCCATGGAGATTTTGAATACTACAACGCAAACAAAATTAGAAAGGTATACGGCACTTTTAAAAAAAAAAAAAAAAGAGAAGACTCGATGATAAGATAATAAATAAGTCTTTACCAGAGGTTGACTGAGAATTGGTATAGATTATCACCGTACACTTAAATCCGTATTCAATAGACACATAAGTCGATGTGCGTCACGTTTCTATTTACCAGGTGAATTGTTTGAGTACTCGATAAAAGGGGTTTGGCTGCCAAGATACACTTTTCAGATCCAGTTTCGATTGTTCTGAGTCTTATCTTTTGGGATAAGAAAAGGCATTCTTAGAGGATGATCGCCTGAAGATATGCCAATGGAGATTCTTATTCACTGACCACTATCAACCAGGATTGTTCTTCCAGGGCTGGCAGAAAGCATTCTCGAACCGTTCAAGACATGTATCTTTGTACACTCGACTTCTGGCGATCAAGGACTAGGTATATACTTCTACCTGTATAATAGTTGAGAGGACTTTTCACCAGCAAGATCGAGCCAAGCTCCCTCTAATCTTTCAATCATTCTCTTTTCCCCAGTATGTAAGATCTGAACACTCGCTGCAAAGAGAGAGCGAGTTGATATCAACGACGAGTCCTGGACACGGATATAATTTATCGGACCCGAGGAAATGTACTGCTCCGTGCCCCGAAAAATAACCCTTGTCATACGCGGATGTAGAGGGGAGGCCTGTGGCTGAGTTTTGATGGGATGAGCGATGCTACCTTGATATGTTAAGCATGTTGTGAATCTCCCCCACACGGCCGCGTTTTACGGTCACGGTCTGGGGAGGGGTTCGGAATCCTCTTAGGGTAACTTACGACGACGAAGGCGACGGGTCCTCGTTTTTTGAGCTAATCAGAGTTGCGTTCGGAGACTTGTCTGAAGTGCTTGGATAAGCCTTCCGTGCGGATGTGATCCATTCTAGACGCCACGTTATCATTAGGGACTGGTTCTTGGGATCCTCGATTTAGGGACGGGGAGGGGATTGCGTTTCAAGGACTTTGATTTGATGTCTGGGATTTTTGATTGGAGTCCCTTTGGATTTTGCGTTCGCTCCTTGCGTCTATGTGCCATCCGGTCTTAAATCCGCTTCAGTGCTTGGGTTGAGGCGAGGGGTGTGAGAGTAGGGATCTTTGCCAAAACAGCCTTACCGTGGGTCGACGAGTGATATTGTGAAACGGGTGCCAAGAGAGGAGTGCTGAGCTCGGGCAGAGTGAGCCCACGGTAGGAGACTTATGATGTTTTTGGTGGTTGTTGCCTCGAGGAAGAGAGGAGAGGGGGATGTGCCTTGGCCGGGTTTGTATCTTGCCATATGACGCTTTGGGTTCGAAGGTTTTGGGGTTGCACAAGATGTGAGATTTCACGCCGAGTAGACGACAAGGTAAGTATTTCCTTCTACCGTTTTGTTCGAAAGTTTGGGGGCCCAAAAGAAGGAAGTAAGGCTTTAGCCGCCCCCACAAGTTCGCGCTCTCAAGCAAACCTCGAGGATTCTCACCTGGGCTCCCACGATTGCACGTTGTCATTCTCGATTAAGTAGTTTACGCTGTTTAATGATCATCTCAATGATTGTTAAACAAGAAGCTTATTCCAAGTGAAGGTTCGGCCGATAATCAACGGCATCAACGAAGGGGCATCGGATGTTGGATATTTGCAGAGGCCGTCACGGTGAAGCACCGAGACAAACTTGCTCTAGGGTTGCTGAGTCATCACACTTGAAGGTTGCTGATTGGACGATTCGTACATGCGTTGTCCCGCTTTAACGTTCTGGAAGAAGTGGGGTCCTGGCTGCGCTTTGCTGGTGTGTAGTAAAGTACCAGGTGAATACTATATCGAGCGGGCGGTGAGAGCGCCAAGATGGTAGAGAGAGCGCCCTTTGCTGCAGAGATAATATGCGTGATGCTTTAGCGCTCGTACCTTGAAGCGAATCAAATTGTGTATTTGAGTTTCCGCGGTTAATTTCTGTTGCTCGTACTTGTCAATATTTACTATTTGCGTGATGGAGTTAGTGTTGAGTCTCTGAGAGCTCCATCTCAGGCTCCAGCATTGATCAAAACCAACGAAGTCATTGCTGATCTAAGCTGGACCCTATAATAATTTTCCAATTTGTAGCATTTTCAAATAAGGTTTCTTCACCGGTCCAAGGAAAAGTCCTATTCTGCACGGCTTATTATGTTCATCTCTACTAATAGTCTACTCCACGATACAGATTGGATGAACATTGATAGCGGGGTGGGCAGAACCAGTAAGCCTAAGGTTAATCTCCTTTGCATCCCCCTCCCACCAGGGAAATCTTTCTACAACTCCAAGCACGCAAGCATGACACAGGCACAGTGCCGCAGCCCCTGTTGCGTAAATTACCCATTCAGGACCATGTTCACGAGCTCCATCGGAGTCCGTCTCCTCTCGCTCCTCTCGCCCCTCTCTAGCGGTAACGCTTTTGGTCGTGCCTCACGCGTAATCTCGTCTCATTGGTCAGCCCTGCGCTTAGAGCACGCTTAGGGCGGTTCAAGGGGATGTGGGCTTTTGATCCGCAGTCAGACTAACCGCGCCTCTCTCGACGACGACGAGCCTGTCACACACTTGCATGATCAGGGACTGAGACCTGGGTGGTGACCCACCTTGGGCAACCTTAAATATCTTATCGTCTGCTGCTCGTATATCTCGACTTCACTCCATTGTGAGAACGAGCATTCCCGTGAAACAAACAGCAAAGATGACACCTGAACCACCAACGAAACCTCAAGCGAATGTCCATAGACGGAGGAGGCAGTGTGGCCCAAAAACGAGGACGGGATGTCAGACCTGCAAGTGAGTGTTGGCTTAAGGAGTCTGAAGGGCATCGAGTTAATTGCTTTAAACAGAATTCGACGCGTGAAGTGTGATGAAGCAAAACCCTTCTGCAACAGATGTACTTCAACCGGGAGAAAGTGTGACGGTTATTTAAACCCTTCAAATCAGAACTCCCCGCGCCTCACCTCCGATGGAACAATAGCCATCCGACCCAGCAGCCAGATACCGGGAAATGCCCAGGAGAAAAGAGCCTTTGCCCACTTCATCAACCAGACCTCACCGGAACTTAATGGCTTCTACTCCAGTGGGTTCTGGGATGCTCTCTTACTGCAAGTCAGTCTTGGAGAGCCATCACTCCGGCATGCGGTTATAGCAATCAGTTCTCTTCATGAGGATTTTGCTAGCAAGACGATGATAAAGTGTCCGGGGAAGGTAGATAATTTTGCCTTTGCGCTTAATCAATACACAAAAGCTCTGGGACATCTACGGCGGTCTCTTGCTACGGGCAAGCAAGCTCCTATGATGGCGTTGATGTCTTGCATTCTTTTCGTCTGCTTTGACTCTCTGAGAGGGTATTACCAGACCGCGATTGTGCATTTACAAAGTGGGATGAGGATCCTGCGAGATTTGAGAAGCTCGGGAAAACCAATTGATCCTCTGATAGAGGACGTGATTGCTCCACTGCTCTTGAGGTTGGGTTTACAGTCGATTCTTTATATCGATACCAGCGAGCCTCACGACAGAGTGGCTTTTGCAAGAGAACTCACACAGGCCGTTCCACAAGGGAAGGGCGTTCCTGAAATGTTTCCGAGTTTGGAAGAAGCTCGTTCTAGCTTGAATGAGTGCTGCGATGGTCTGTTTCGGATGTTCTACCTGTACGTATAAACATTTCTACATGGAATGGAGAGCTTTGCTAACCATCCCAGGGTTGACGGTTCACTACCAATGTGCTACCAATCGTTCGAAGCCCACGAGCTCCTCAGCAACTACGCTACCAAAATCGTCGACTGGAACAAGTCCTTCGAAAAGTTCATGTCTCTCCACAGCCCATCTTTCACTAGCCGTCAAGTCCGTGGCGCCGCCCTCCTCAAAATTCATCACACCATCGTCCGCATCATGTCCGACGTCGCCCCCTCGATGCGCGATCAAAGAGCCGTTGCTGAAGCTACTAATGACGCAGAGCAATACACGCTCTTCAACACCGACTTCCAGATCATCATCAACCTGTCCCGCTCCCTGATCACCGCCGCTGAGCAAGACTCCCGACAAGGCAAACCCGCCCTCACATTCTCCACTGACATGGGTATCATCGGGCCCCTCTACTACATTGGCGTTAAGTGCCAAGTTCCCTCCCTGAAACGCGAAGCCATGGACCTTCTCAAACGCTGTCCTCGAAAAGAAGGAATGTGGGACAGCGTCATGGCCGTAAATCTCGTGCATCAATTCTGGGAAATCGAAGAAAGACAACGCGCGTTAAACAGCGGCCACTTAGGCAATGAGAGTATCGATGTCCCACTAAACGAAGTGGTCGACCTAATATTCTATGAGGGTGGAGAGTGGCAGTGGGTATGGAAAGATTTGGTGCCCCCTGAGCAACAGTTGACGTATGGGAGGCTGCAACGACTGCCTACTCCCACGTCGATCTATACGCAATTTCCAGTCTGAAGAGATCTATGACTTATGCGAATCTGTTTGTGATGCGTAGCGATTCGACGAGATATACATATACCGCCGAGGGGAAGCCTGCTGAGGTCGAGGAGTGCAGCAAGGGCCGTGGGGAAGTTAAGTTTGGTGACGGCGAGTATTAGGGCTAAGAAGCATTATCAGCTCACGAGGTTGTTGGATGAGGTGGAGATTAAGTGAGGGAAGAAGTACAAGGCAACGGCATTGAACCGTGATGGACATAGAAAAGGGGCGTGATTGGGCTTAGAGCATATACACGGGATAATCATATATGGGGTTTGATATGTAACAATTAGCGGATTAGATACCACAACATACTATTATTTCCAAAACTGTCTATTAATAATCACGATTCTTCCAAGCTGGACCAAAATTCTCATCACAAAATCTGAATTCATTCTATTCAACGTCTCACAAACCATGCGAGAATAAGGCTCAAACTTCATAACAAGCTGCCACGTCAATCGGCGCGCGTCCCTTCACTCCCCTCCTCTTTGCCTCACGCCATCCCAGCCCATCAGTACGCCCAAATATTCCGGTACTTGCTCATATGAGGGGTTTCATCTCATGCATTCACTTGTACGTGAAATACGACCGCCCCCCCCCCCCCCCCCCCCCCCCCCCCCCCCCCCCCCCCCCCCCCCCCC